>CAWYPN010000356.1:0-37626 GCA_963966035.1 Acleris laterana
CGTCGATAAGTTTTAACCCGCTCTCGGCCATCGCAGACTTGATGTATGTGATTTCGGTTTGCATGGTGGTTATCTTTCGATTCTTATCCTGAACAATTTTTTCTAAGTCTGATATAGTTTTAAGGCTTTCCAAGGATGAGTGTGTGAGATCAGATGTGGTGGTATCTACCTGGTTCTGCAAGCCTTGCGTATCCTTCTCCCAGCTATATTTCAAACCAGCGATTTCTTTCTGTATTTCCACAGCAACTGAAATAAATACCAGAAATCCTTTATGAGATAATCAGAAACTATAAAAACAATTTAAACGAGAAATCATATTAAAATCACATGATGCAAACTATAACTTACACAACTCTCTTCGTCCTTCTTTCACAGCTTCAATTTCCTTCAGCAACATGTCCTTTTCTTCTTGAAGTTTTGCAACATTCTCAACATAAGCCTTTATTTTCTCATCCGCGTCAATCCTTCGCTTCTCCCATGCGAGTGTTTTCTCTTCCAAGTCTCTAGTAATCAGTTCTAACTGATCTTTGATGGATCTCAACTTTTGATCAAGCATTTCAATAAAATTGTCTTTTTCTCTTAGTAACAGTTTGTGATTACTATTTTCTTCTTCAATAATGAATTGAAGTTGTTCGTTGTCCTTCTGTAACGCCTCAATAATGTGCATTTTCTTGTCCATTTCGTTTTTGAGTTCCTGTTCTAGCTCTTCGTTGAGTGATTCTACAGACTCAATTTGCTTTTTAAGATCTCTAATCTCATTATCTTTGCTGTTTTTCAATTCCATGAAGTCCTTATTACGCTTAGAAACAATTTCTTCAGAAATCTTAAGTTCTGAAAAATAAAATATATATATGAATGGAGGTCTTATGCTTAACATAATATTTTCCAGGTTATTACTACTTAAAAGTTTAACTATTGAATACCTAAATAGGTACTTGTCGTTTTGGAAATCATGCTAATCCGACAGATTACATACATGGACGAAGTACTATGTGCCAGATTTAATATTGGTCATTACCTTCACATTTCTGCTCAACAGCTTTCTGCAATGACTGAATCTCATCTTTCAGCTTTATAGCTTCATTACTTTGGACAACCGCATCAATATTTAATTTTTCTATAAAATCCTTTAACGCGTCACGTTCTTTTTGATAGGTATCCCTTAACAAAATGTTTTCATTTATTTTCTCCTCTAAAGCCTTATTTTCCATTTGGGCAGCTACATGACTTTCAGTTCTGGCGATTAGATCATTTTGTAGCTTATCCTTAGTTTTATCAAGCTCCTGAATTTCCAAATCTTTATCTTTAATAACCATTTCCAGGTGATCAACTTCATTTAATAACCTAGATATTTCATTTTCAGTACTACTTCTCAATTGTCTTATTTTCATTGTGTCTTCCTGCAGTTTAGTTTCTAAACCTGTCATCACTGAAAAAAAAAAACAGAGAAATGATGTTTTGAAGCGAATATTATAAAACAGTTAGTGTCACTTAATTACTTACGAGTTTCAGTATCTTGACTCATTTTAAGCAGTTTTTGATTTTCCACTGTTAATTGTGTTACTTCCGTGACCTTCTCGCTTAAATCTGTGGTTAATTTGACATGTTCTTCATTAAGGCTACCTAAATTGTTCTTCAAAATTGTATTCTCTGAAACTTCTTTAAGTAATTTACATTCACTTGTTTCCGCTAGAATATTGTAGCTTCTCAATTGATTAGTAACAAACTTTAACTGACATTCTAAGTTCTTTACTAACTCTGCTAGAACTAACTCTCCCTTTACATATTCTGCGATAGTTTTATCCCGGTCTTCCACAACAGTCATAAGCCCTGTTTTGGCTTCCTCCAAAACTCTATTATCTTTTTGCAAATTAATGCAAGAACTCTTCAATTCGTTTATATCTGTATTCATTTCTTTAATAAGGGTCAACTTTCCGTCTAAACTTCCCTGCAACTCTTTAGAGTGTTCTAATTTATGTTGCAGATCGTTTTCGAGAGAAATTCTCATTTCGTTTAATTTTGCCATTTCAATATCACACCTTTTAGATAGTTCTTCTCTGGATTCTTTCTCTTTAATAAAATCTGATAGCAATTCTTCAGCTTTCTCATTGTTTCTAACAATACTGTTTTCTAAAACCAGTAATTCATTGCTCATATTTGTAATCTTTTTATTTAACTTAGCCACATGATTCTCGTAATATTCCTTCATTTTTAATTTCGAAATCTTTTCTGCATCAATTTCTATCTCTAATGCTTTTAAATCCTTTAATGCTTTTTCAATAGTAACCTTGTCATCAGTTAGTTGCTTTTCTAACGTTTTAATTTCCTTCACCTTCCCATCCATTGTTGATTGTGAAGTGCTTTGGTATTCATTAAAACTTTGTGTTAGCTGAGCCAATGTCTGTTGAAGCGTTTCTAATTGTCCTTCATAATGTACTTTGGATTTAATTTTCTGATCAACTTCGTTTTTAAGCTTTTCTTTTAAATGGAATAGCTCATTTTCCTTAGCAGATAATGCAGATTCGTACGACTTGGTTTTCTGATCGATTTCATTTTCCAGGCTATCTTTTAAATTTGATATTTCATCCTCCTTTGCCGATAAAGCAGAATTGAATGACTGAGAATCCGATTGATAAGCTGTAATAAATAATATTTTAAATTAACTAAATATACACTTTAACAAAAATGTCACAAATACATAACGTAGAATAGTTACCTAATTCACTTTCTTGTATTTTTTGACAGAGTGCTTCATGTTTTAGATGAAGATTCATCAATTCTTCATTTTTTTCTTCTATATTACGCGTTAGTATTGTATTAATTTCATTTAAACCACACTTTTCAGTCACTTCTGATTCAAGTTTGTTATGAAGAGCTTTAATAATATCTTCCTTTTCCAGAACTTGCTTCTCGTAAGTGTCAATAGAACTTTTCAATTGTTTATGAAGAACCTCTAATTCATTGTTCTTAATAATAATCTCATCAGTTATTTTGTTTAATTCAGTATCTTTCATATCGCAATCACTCTTTATATTGTCAGCCCTCATAGTCTCTTCTTTTAATTTTAAATATAATTCCTGAATCAACTTTTCTTTTTCTTGTATTAAGTATTTTGTTTTCGAATCTTCCAATAACGTTTGATTAACTTCCTTCAGTTCATCAATTTCCTTTTGAAATTCAGTAATTTTACGTGTATTTTCCTCAGTTTCATATTTCAATTCTGAGTTGATAACATTCGCTTTTTCTAATTTGATATTAAAAGTCTCTTTCTCATAATGTAGGGTTTTTTCAAGACTTGAGATATTACTATTTAGTTCGTTTATGTTTTTATCACGAGTATTATTTTCTTCTATTAATTGCTGTTTACTACTCTCTGCTTTCCTTAGTTCGTCTGACAACTCTGCAATGCCATTTTTTAGTATTTCTATTTTTGAATTTAGAGAAACAATTGTAGATTCCTTTTCCTCCAGTTCTTTATTTATGAGATCAACTTCAGCATTTTTATTTTTCAGTTCATTTTGTATCCCATTCATATCCATGCCTAGTTTAGATACTGATTCTTCAAGCTCAATGTTGTTCAACTGCAATGTGGTATATTCACTTTCAAATTGTTCTTTAAGCTTAATTTCTTCCTCTAAGTGTGCATGAAGTGCCTCAATAGTTATATTTTTTTCATCCAAAGTTTTGCTCAGCTTTTCACTATTGTTCGTCAAGTTGTTAATAGTTTCTTCTAAAAGTAATTGATTTTCTTCAATACGAATACCACGAGCTTCAACTTTTTCTAGCAAATTGTCATTTGTTTCTTTTAAATCAAAGCACTTTTTTTCTAAAGTATCGGCGAACGACTTCATTTGAATGATTTCATTCTGCAGTTCTTTAACTTCCTTTGTAGTAACATTCATTTCCTTCTGTAATATTTCATTTTCTAAAACTTGTTGTGATAAATCGTTTTCTATCTTACTTTTCTCTTCATTGAGTTTTGATAATTCCTTGTGGTATATATTTGAAAGTTCCTCCTTCAGCTCTTTTTCTTGCTTCAAGTCACATACCATGCGTTCAATTGTAGCTGTTTTACTAGCTAAGTTCTTATTATTGTTTAGTTCTTTTTCACTGAGCTCTAGTACATGCTTTTCGTATTCTTCTTTGATCTCCACTTTTGCAGCTTTTTCCAAATCAACTTGCTTCTTAAATTCCTCAACAACATTTTCCAGCTTTTGAATTTCAATGTTTTTAAATACAATTTCTTCATTTAGTTTATTGGTAACTTCCTCATAGCTTTTACATTTTTTCTGATATTCTACTTCAAGTCTATTTTTAAAGAATAACTCGTTGCATAGATTTTGCTCTAACGCTTCTTTCTCTCTTGTAACTTGGTTTAGCGTTTGTCTCTCACTTTCGATACTTTCTTGAAGGCTACTTATCTGCATTGTAAGTGTTTGAATTTGTAGTTCCTTACTGTCTAATATACTTTTAGATTGTGATTGTATTTTCTTGATAGACTTTTCTGTTTTTTCCAATTTCAACAATAACTTTGACGTTTTCTTTTCGTTACTATCTTGGAGCTGTTCATTCTTTTTCACTTCATCACTTAATTTTGCTTCAAGTGACTTCAAATCTGTAAAAGATTTCAAATAAATAAATCAAATAAAAAAAATATTCAAACAAAACAATCGCAAACAAAATCTCAAAACTTATATTAAAACTAAATTTCACTTACTCTGTTTATTTTCATGGTGGTCTCTACAAAGTTTTTCATATGCAGTCTTGAGTTTAAAAAAATCTTGTTGCTTATTATTAGACGTGGCTGCTAACTTGGTTTTTTCGACATTTAAAATATGACAAGATTCTTGCAAAGCAGTTTTTTCTTGAAGTGCTAAGGAGAGTTCTCTTTTGGCTGATTCAACAATAGCAGCCATATTTTTAAGTTCTTCTTCCGACAACTTCTTTTTAGTTTCTAATTGATCTTCATAAAACTTTATTTTATTGTTATTATGGGAAAGCTCCTCAGTAACTTTTTGCAAGTTTTCGTTCATCTTAGCACACTCTAATTTTAGATCTTCATTATATATTTTTTCCGCTTTGAATTGCGTGTCAATCGCATCAAGAGCTTTTTTATTATCTAGTAACTCTGCCTTACAATTACTCTTAACCTGTTTTATTTCTTCTACTAAAGACGCTTTAGAGGTTTTTAACTGACTGAGTTCATTCTGCAACTCTATCTTAAACTCAATTTCATTCTGTAATTGCATTTGCAACGATTTAATGGTGGCACTGCGCTCATCTACTTTGTGAGCAAGCTTCTCCTGCTCGTTCTGAAAAACATCATTAAGAAACTCAATCTCTTTCTGTTTCTCATTGATTTTACTGTCACGGTGATGACATTTTTCTTCAAGACTTGATACAGAAGTTTCTAATTTTTGTACTTCTTTACTTAGTTTGTCGATAGCTAAGTCTTTCTCTTGAAGATATTTTTGACATTCCTCTATTTGTTGTGACTTTTGCCGTATGTCTTCTTCAATCGCGATTCTTTGCTCATTTAACTGTAACAGTTGATCATTGCATGCGTTAGAAAGTTCATCCCTTAACTGTTTTTCTCTTCTTAAATCTGATTGTATGATTTCAATCATTTCGCTTTTGCTAATAATATTATTCTGTAGCTCAACTAATTCATTATTTCTATTTAACACTTTTTCATTCATCTTCATAATCTGACTGTCAAAATCATCTTTTATTTTCAATTGCGCATATTTTTCAGCTTCTAGCTCTATTTGAAGGTTTTTGATCATGTTTCCAGATTTCTTAGTTTCCTCTGCATACTGTCGCTGTAGCGACTGCATTTTGCGGACTTCCTCATCAAGCTCATTTGTTGCTCTTTTTTCATTGTCTGCAATTAGCTGCACTAATTCAACAATTCTATAATTTAAATTTTCAACTTCTTGGCTATAACGACTTTGTAAGTGATTTTTTTCCTCAATCTCTTCATGAATACGATGCTTAAGATTAGATATGTCGTTACTTTTTTCTGACAATGTAGCTTCTAGGGAGAGTTTTTCAGATTCAAACTTGAGATTTGTTTCGTCCAGCTGATCCTGTTTAAAGAAAAAATGGAATTATCACACCTGGCACATATAATCCCCAAAAAGGGGTAAGTAGTCGAGTAGTACTTAATAATTGGTACTTACATAAACATATCTGTGACGTTACTACTTAAATTCTTACCTACTACCCATGAATATTTTTCTACTCCCTTGTACACAATCTATTATTAAAAACATCTAACCTTTAAACCCTGAATCTGCTGCTTCAGCACCTCTATTTTAGCTCTCTCCTCACTAAGTTGAACTTCTACAACATTAGCGCAAGCCTCACTGCAAACCGCTGTAATAATAAATAATTAACTTAAGTTACAATTACTTAATAGTATTTTAATTCTTTACCTACAATAATCCTTCTTTTTATAATCAAAAATAACACAAAAAATAAGCTAAAAGTAGTGTCGTTAGAAGACTTAGTCTTGAAGACTTTCGAACCAAAGACTCGAGTTGAAAGTTTGAGCTCAAAAACGGTTCAGAACCTTAACGACTCAAGCTTTTTATGAGCTGTCTAAGTATTTAAGACTGCGCCGAGCGTACGCCGGATGTACAGTGGCGCCCTCATTACTTTTATTGTGTTTTCTAATAAACTAAAGTATTTTCTTGAAATTGGACTAACTGTTTTTGTACTACAAATGAAAACACAACTTATAGAGTATATCATATAGTTTAACTAGCGACCCGCCCTCGCTTCGCTTCGGTCTATGTGAGTTTTCTGTAACACCCGTACATAAACCAGAATCTATTATACATGTAAACCTTCCTCTTGAATCACTCTATCTATTAAAAAAAACCGCATCAAAATCCGTTGCGTTGTTTTAAAGATCTAAGCATACATAGGGACAGACAGCGAGAAGCTACTTTGTTTTATAATATGTAGTGATAACAATTCACCTTCGAGTTATTAACTTAACGGAAAACAGTGGCCACCTTTTCCCGTTAAGCTGACTACTCAAAGGGTAATTGTTATTAAAGTTTAGAACGCACATTTAACATCAACATCAAGCTCAAATATTGACTTTGGCATTATGACTGGGACTGACAGTAAAATATTGTAAAAAGAGTATTTTCAATGATCACAGAATTATCAACAAGTTTTTAAAGTAGCTCTGCCTTCCGCACTCTGGGATTACGGGTGTGAAGGTATGTATGTTTCAATGATCACGTGTATAAATTTACCGTGCCTACTTACACATATTATTCAGCGACTGAATACTAGCATCAGGATCATCGCACTCGAGCAAACTGGCATCAAGCCCATTGTTGCGGTTGTGCTGCCTCAGTTCAGAGACGAGGTCCTTGAGGGACTGCACGGTGCGGCGCTCGGTCTCCAGCTGATCGGTCAGCTGACCGGTCCGGTCGGCTTCCTGTTGGCTGAGAGTCAGCCATTTGTCGCGTTCCTTCTTTAAGTCTTCCACCTGTGGTTGAGACGTTAATAAGTCAAGTAGTAGGAGGACCGTACAACCAAAAAAGAACGCATTAACAAACAATTCGAACTGTTAAGGTGGTTTTATCGGATCCGAAATGGGAATTGGTTAAATTAGGTTTGTCGAATCAGAAACGAATTCGGAGAGAGGTGTGTGTAGTGTTACAGGTAATTAAAGCACAATCGCTCAAACTAAACAAGCGAACCGATCCCAAATCGTTAAGTACTACTTTAGAAAAAACTCGTAACTGATATTTCGAGATGTAGTTTGAACTTAATTCTCTTCACGTTTAATTTAAATTCTTACGTCACGAAATATGAGATACGAGTTTGTTTTAAACTACAAATGCTATCAACTTGAAATTTGGCATAGTAGCTAGGCCGCACCTTTTTTTTGGAAGGAAAACATGAAATCAATTTTATAAATAATTGAAAAGCGGTCTAAAATGGGGGGTTAAAAGATAAAAGTGGTTTGATTATAGAAAATGGGTTGTCATATAAAAGGGCTCAACCTGCACATTTAACAAAAAAACCGTGATATACTTTTTTTTTATGGCATAGGGAAGACAAACGAGCACACAGGCCACCTGATGGTAAGTGGAAACTGTGACCCATAGACATTCGCATTCATGCAATCCTAAGACTGCAAATGCGTTGCCAACCCTGAGGACTAAGATGGAATGCCTCTATGCTAGTCATTTCACCGGCTGTCTTATCCCCAAACCGGAACACAACAATGCGAACACTGCTGTTTGGCGGTAGGTTAATGGATAAGACTTATAGAATGGACTTTTAGACTTATAGCCAAAATTTGCAAAAAATTACCACTTCTAATATCTCCGAAGTTTATTAATCGAAAAATCTGAAAAAACCCTGACATATAGATATTCACTATTATTTTATGGCAAAATAAAATGAAGTGTTCGTTATTTACATTATTTGAGAAATAACAAAAAAACTTTGAAAATCTGTTTTAAAATTTAGGCTAGTCAAAAAGGACCTTATTGCATAGAAGATTAAGTTCATAACAAAATTAATATTTTCTTTTACGGTTACCAAGCGTACTATCTTCAATACGGAACCGTCGGTGCGCGAGTCAGAGAGTTTTTTTTTCCAAGGAGTATCCCACACCTACCTTCTTCTTGTACGTGTCCCGCTCATGCTGCACATCATCCAAGCGGCCCTGGGTCTCCACCAGCCTCTCCTCCAGCTCGTTGAGCTGGCGGTGGAGCCGGGACTCGTCGGCGCGCGCCTCGCTGCGGTCCTCGCGGTCCTCGCCACAGCACAGGGATATCTTGGCTTTGAGATTAAGGATGTCCAATTTGTACTGTTCTTTATCTTTTGCTGAAAGTAATAGATAGTTTGATGTAGGTGACGTATGACCTTGACTACGACGGTGACTTATATTTCTTATTATGTAACATAATTTTCGTCTTTAGTCTTAACTCCAATTGGTTGAAAAGTTGTAACAAATAAGTTAATGACGCGGCCTTTACTTCGCGTTAAATGTATAGAAGCATTGTAAAACAAAACAGACAGAAGAAATGGAGCGCGTGCTGCCGCGCTATTTCTCTTAATTGAGATAAAAGAGAACAGTGTTAGCGCCCTAACTCTTCAAGTGACTCAACTTTTCTCCATTGCGGCTAGTCGGGACCTTAGCTATCAGCTGGTGCATAGCACGGGACCCTTTTTCAAGTTTGTGTTATCTATTGCAGCTCGGGTGCTAGGGTTACATCAATGTGCGTTCGTTACTTAATACGCACGCAACTAAACGCGTCTTGTTGACTTTGCTTGTGATGGGTCGAGGCAAGCACATGAGCGAGACTTTGTTTGAACTCGAACTACTGTTTAACTGTGCCGGCAATGCTTGATTTACACTTTGCGAGTGCGAAGTGCAATTGCAAGTGCGAAGTTGTATGAAATTTGAACATGCACTTCGCTAAGTGTAATCCAGGCCTAACCTATAAATTATATCTAAACCGCAAGACCTCGCCCTCTTCCGCTCCGTCTTTCACGACCGTGCTCTGTAGGATAAAGATAGACAGACATACTCAGTTTGTCCAGCTTCAAATTGGTCCTAGCGAGTTCGTCCTGCAGATAGTTCCGGTCGAAGCGCTCTGCGTCCAGGGCGGCTTGCAGACGCCGAACCTCGCTGTGTAACGAGCGGAGCGCTGGCGGCGTCTCCGCCACTGTACCCGGGGGCTCCTCGCCGCACGCCTCTAAAACATTTATTTATTGTACAATTTACACACGATCCAGACTGGGAAATTGGTCTAGACACTTGTAAGAAAGGAAGCGAGGCTTGGGCAACATGGTCACTTCAGACTTATAAAAAACTAGCGACCCGCCTTCGCTTCGCTTCGGTTTATGTGAGTTTTCTGTAACACCCGTACATGAAACAGAATTTATTATACATAAAAACCTTCCTCTTGAAACACTCTATCTATTAAAAAAAACCGCATCAAAATCCGTTGCGTAGTTTTAAAGATCTAAGCATACATAGGGACAGACAGCGTGAAGCGACTTTGTTTTATACTATGTAGTGATATTTACAGTAGTTAGTCACGAGATTTAATTTGGTACCCACCTTAGGTCCGTCAATCTGACATTCTACAACAATAAGGTTGAGTTTCCTAAAAGTTACAAATGACTTGACATCTCTAATGTAATGACATTGATGACTTCAAGCATACATTTCTTAAAATGGGTCCAGACTTGACAGAAGCGCGTGGAGCTAACCCCATGTGCTTCTGTTTAGTCCTTTAGAGAAATTACTCTTTTACCGAACAATTGTCTTCGCGTGTGATATCCATGGACTTATTTCTCTAATAAGTCCATGGGAGTGTCTATAAATAACTCGACATTGGCGAAATACACCTTAACAGGAGTGAAAGCCATTAATTAAAATTAGAATTAGATTAGAAAATGGGTCCGAAATTAACGCTCGTGACCGTACCAATTTCGTGCCTTCCACGGGTTACAGGCGTAGGCCGAAACGGGGCATCTATACTCCATTTGTTTAGGCACTTCACTAAATGTAAACAAACCAAAACACGTGGCTATGTTAAACTGTCAATCAAATGTTTTTTATAGAATTTTGGCAGATCAGTGTTGAGCTTCTATTTTCTGACAAATGTTTGTAAGGGAAATATAGGCATGAGCTGGGTAGGGCGATGTAACGGGGAAGGAAAACTACGCGCTACGTATGCGCGCTGCGTATCAGATTTGATCCCCCCAACCCCCAGAGTCTGTCACCCCGTGACGTTACGCACGAGCACTATTCTCGGAGTTTCCCTGCGAAATCGAATCATAGGTAATAAAATCCGCGAAAAATAACATACATACATCCGCCGCCTATGCCGCCTATGTAATCCGCGAAAAATAACATAGGTACATAATATACGCCTTTATTCCCAGAGTGGGGTAGGCAGACCTAAAGAATTACTAACTCTAAGAACTTGTTAATAATTCTGTAACCACATTTTGCACAATTAGGCTAAGATCTTTACCAGTGTATTAGTGTGTAAACGCCATACGATAAGTAAATAATAGTGACAGGTTGCAAGCCCATCGCTTAACAGCACTACACAGCCTTTATTCCCTTAGTCACCTCTTACGACATCCACAAGAGGACATGGAGTGGCAAAAAAAAAAATCGACAAAACAGCGGTAAGAAAAGGTGAACGGGCGCCCTATTGAATGTCTTAAGGTGATTTTCCACTCGCGAATTAAAACAACCATTTATTTATTTCTACGGAAGATGCGCGAGACGGGAACTGAATTTTTTCAATACAAATTTCAATTCGCGTCTCGCCTCACCTCGCCGGTAGAAAATCATCTTTAAGATTCTGCCATAGAAAGTTCTTTATTCCGTATTTATTCTATAGTAATGTACAGATAAGATTTTTCGAAAGTCAGCTTCCAACGGAAATTGGGGAAACAGCGCTAAATGATTACTACGCGTACAAAGGCACGGGACACGCCTTCCAATCAGCCTAGAAGTTCAGGACTGAGGTACTTACCACTCCGGCCGGCGGAGGCTACAGGACATCGACAAGAACACAAGGCGGGATTTTAGATCTCGCCATGTGAAATTTAACTAGACTTTATGCCCAGGTAAGGCATAATCTTTGTTCTCGAGTTCTCGACTGCACGTGAATTCTCATAAAACGTAAACCTTTTAAACGCAAAAGAATAATAGATGCCATTGAAGTACAGTTGAAATTCTTATTAACGTTCCCGTGTCGAGAGTACCGCGAATGAGAATATAGAGCAGCAAACATGATACACGCATGAACTTTAGGTACCTACTTAATTCACCTTACACCAATAATTTACGATATTAGAAAAACATATGTTTTGGAAGCAGATGCCAACAACAGCTGGCATCAATGACCACCTGCCAGCCCCAGACACCCTTTTGTTATTGAACGAACCGGAACTTGCGCCATTTTTTTCCGTGTTTTTATTGGCTCGAGCGTATTTTGAACTTTTAACGGGCGTGCTATAATTCGAAACTAAACTGTAGCACTAAGGATTTTTGATTGTTTAGTCTTGTTTTGATTTTTTATAGGTAGGTTAATTGAAATGAGTAATTAAAAATAACGAGGATCTAAAAATGAATTGACGCTTACTAGTTATTTACGGTTTTTTTTGTGACAACAATATAAATGAAACCTTTAAAAAAAAGCGTTAATTTTGTACAAAAATATGCAATTTTTGAACCCAAATGGTCCATCCATTACAGCAAAATTAGTAATTAAACTTTTATAATCCTGTGGGCAGCAGATTACAGGTAATGGTGTAATCCCACCTGTTACCACATGGCGTTTCTTTTGTAGCTAGGGTATAACACAAAAAAGGTTTGTTAAAAAGAACTAATGCTTTAACGCAACCTACTGACTTGATTCACATTATCAAAAACTGCTCTGGCCCACCATACTAAAAAAAATGATAATGAAATATGAGCCTATTGAGATATCATACTCAATTTTCAAATTTGATTGTAGTCAGCCATTGGAATAAAGATTTGATTTTCATTTTATTTCCTTTGCAATGGATTTCAAGACTGAATATGCTTTAAAGACAATACAATGCAGAAAAAAACTTAGCACATCTAAATGATATTCAGACATCTGCAGCAGCGGCAGATTAGCCACGTAGCCAATGCTATGGGCCCCAATGGATGGATGGAATGGACTTCTCCCTGATACCTATATATTTTTACCTGGTTCTATTTTGCACTGATCTGCAGAACTCATTTGTAACAATTGAACTTTCAGGTTGAACCTACATACACATACATAATCTCACGCCTTTATTCCCAGAGTGGGGTAGGCAGAGCTACAGAATTACCAACAACTCTAAAAACTTGTTAATAATTCTGTAACCACATTTTGCACTTTTAGGCTAGGAACCTATTAGAAACTTAATCATCAAAGATAACTGATGTTCTTGAACTCACTCGTCGCTCGTTTGCCTCCTATACCACAAAAAAAAGCTTTAAAATGTGTGAGATGAACCCCAGATGAAGTCCAGTGACCCGTATGCACATTTGCCTTTTCCATGTCAAAACACAAAATGTATAGAAATTACGCTAACATAATTTCACCAAATTACACCCACCTGTAATGGCTGACTCGACATCTGCATACAACAAGGGGGAACACTCCATAAGGCACTTGCTGAACTTCAATATGGTCTCCTGATCCCTCACACCAAGCTTGCTGCACATAATTCTTTTAATATCCTCATTTTTAGAATTCACACATATAAAGAATAATAACAGTGAGGCGGCTATATAGATGTCTTCTTCTGTAGTTGCCTCAACACTGCCATTTTCAAATTTGAACTGTGGATACTTCTCAGTGATGAAGTCTTGTATTGTGTTCCCTTCGAATTCAGAAGAGTTTGAATCATCTATTTTCAGACTTTCGTGGACTTGTGTGAAGATGTTTAATAAATTTTCTTGAGTAACATTTTGCTGTATTTTTTCATTCTCATTTTTATAACAGTTAATCTGGAAATTTCAATTGCTTTGCTGAATAAGATGTTATAAGATCAAATGAAAGTCAAATAGGAAAACAGTTAACACCATATTTGTAAGTTTGAATTATAATAGGTTCAGATCTAATTTATACAGCTATTTATCCTGTTTCTAACTATCTTATTATCTTATTCGTGAATTAGTATACCCAAGTAAAATAAGGAACATTACATGCTACCACTCCCAAAATACTGAAAATGTATATTTTTATATTAATGATGTATCAAATAAATTTAAAAGGCAAAACAATTTATGTTTAACGAATAGTTGTTACTTTAGAACCATGTAAACAATAATAACTTATCTACGAGCGATAACAAAATAATGCTATGACTTACCCAGTTAGTGAGAATAGTTTTCCATTTTTGTAACATGGTGGAATATATATTTACCAAATTATTGACATTAATACTATATTTTTAACTTTAACGTCTACCCTCCACCCTTTGATAATTAAAACAAATAAAGAGAAACAACTAAACCCACAATTTCATAACATAGTAACAGTTCATTTGCACAAAAATGGTTTTCACCGTTGGAGTTTGAATTTTTTTGTTTTTTTTTCAACTGTCACTACAAACATCGGCGGCCAACCATAGACTAAGTTAAGGTGAATTTACATTGGCAATATAAAAGCCCCTCCTCCTAGTGTCATACCATTAATATGAAATTACCCTTAAAGTCCTTCCACACGATACAATTTTACAACCAATTTGACAACATTGGCAATCGAATTGTGTAGTGTGGATAGAAATATGAAATCGGTGAGGTTATGGTGTGGTTGGTGGTGTGGACGCTAGTTGGTATTTATTTTGACGTGGTCCCCGTGCATCTTAGCGTACCTAAATAAGTCCGTTTAGCAGAGGCAACGAAAGACAACAAAAAATCGCGGTCTTCAATTTACGTGTGGATGGACAATTAAATTGTAGCAAATGTCTCAGCGCGGCCAAACTCAGTCTTACGGTTTTTTTTTAGCTTTTTCGGCTTTTTCTAAATAGCCACAGATTAATTAAACTTGACTTACCTATTTATCGACCTACACTTGACTTATTATTACGACAGACTATCTCGATACCGACCGTTAACGTCTGCCAAACCAAGGCCAAACCATAGTGAACCCTTAAGTGTTATTATTGTTTATATGTAGGTACAATTGATGGTTTATTAATAAATATAGTTTAATAATGTGTTTTCAGTTTTATTTAATAGACTAAATGGAACGTCCGGCATCGTTTAGATGAATGCCCCAGTAAACCTTTTTTTATGTAATGTAGTGTAGTGCAAACCAAAGTCGGCGATTTTGAAAAAACAATGGCGCTCTAATCTTGACTACAAGCGCGACGAACAGAAAGCCCGTCCACCTGCCGCAATTTCCTACAATACTGTCAATGGTGAGCTCACGTGCCCACAATGCGCAAAAACTTTCATAAAGAAAATTGGCTACACAAGCCTGAAGCCACATGCGAACTCACCAGCGACAATAAGGTCTCCTTTAAAACGGTCGCCGTCACAGATTGGGCTTGTCTGTGCCGTGACCGAGATCGGTTGGACCAATCATCATCATCATCCATTGATTTAATATACAATATACAGGCTGAAATCTAAGTCGTGATTCCAATGATCACCTCTGTGTTCTACCCACGAGTATGAACAACTTTCACTATGGGACCAACTCTGAAATATCGAAAAAAAATCAGCTGCTTCATACATTTTGGTAGAGTGCGTATTGAACTTTTCTATGAAACAGCAGATTTTTTTTCGATATTTCAGAGTTGGTCCCATAGTGAAAGTTGTTCATACTCGTGGGTAGAACACAAGAGGTGATCATTGGAATCACGACTTAGATTTCACCCTGTATATTGTATATTAAATCAATGTCATCATCACATAAATAAGTAAAATACAATATTAAAACAAGATTTATTTATCCAATTTTGGTACGTTACTAACCATTCATAATGTTATAGAATATAATAGAAAAACGTTTATTCGACAAACACTACACACACGCAGGGGTATCTACATCAAAGAAAAGATACAGTAATGTGATAGAACTACTCAATCAATATAACGACTACACAATACTCGTATTTATAATATAACAAATTAAATTAGGTTAATGCAGAATATTGTTAGGCATATCGGCAGACATGTCCGTAACATAATTCATATTATCGTGTGTATTAGGTGAGCGTCTCCCGTCCCCCGCTCCCCGCGCGGACTGTAGTAACATGGCATGTAACATTTTATTTTACACGGTAATAATAAATTCCTAACTAACCTAACCTAACCTTTACATATACCGGCATGCGGGCATTTATTAAAATACTTATACTATTAAATACTGTAGTGCATGTGCTGCGTGTTCATCGTTATCAGTATTCGTGTTGCTTGGTACAAGGCATGTCGTGGTACGGAGGCGGATCATAATAATCAAAGTATCCGTTGTTGGTAACACACTGTTACGAGGTAGGTATCAATGACAGAGACTTATGATGACGATGACGATGAAGATGATGATTATGATGATGATAGAGACTATAAGTTTATTCAGTAATCAATCGCCTATTTACAAATCACAGTCAATAGCGTTCTGCCGTTGGACGCCAGATTAAGATGTCTATTCGGAATCCCGCGATGTTGAACGGGCAATGCCGATCACTGGTGATGAGCAGTGATCGGAATAGGTAGAGCTGATTTGCCTAAACTTGATGCACCATCATTCAATAATGTATTCCCATTTCACTCGCGCATGAATGAATATGCCTCAAGTTTAGGCAAATTAGCTCTACCTATTCCGTTCTCTGGTGATGAGTAATGCTCAGCTGGAGTAATTTGAAATAGTTAATGTCAGATGGGATGGGGTATGTGCGACAAACCATAACATTTTTAAGACATATTGTTGGTTTGACCGACTTGTCCCGTAGACGCACTCGCCCCACCTTCTGTTACATGGTTATTTTTTAAATATTTTAACATCATTTACATACAGATTTAATATCGGACATAGTTATTGTCACAATAGGTTCACCTCAATTGAGAAATACCATATACAATGATGGATGAATCAAACAATAAGCAGTTTATAGGTACTTAACTAATAAAACCAATGTTAACATGATTATATGATTTATATAAGACTTTATAACAACTTATTAGCTTCTAAATAAAACTCTGCAAGAAGTTGTTTCATGTCATCATATCCAGAAATCTTTTGAGCTTCTTCCAACGGAAGCCAACTCAAATCCTGGTGTTCATCTGACAGAGTTACAGGATGTTCTGGAAATTTTAATTTAGCCAGCCAATATACAACCACTTTAGGTTTACCTTTAACTTCGTAATTCCAAGTCTTTGATATGTCTTTATACACCTGAAAGCAAAAACATATGATTGAATTGATCGATTGGGCTAAGAGTAAAGTACAAAGCAGTATGCAATGGTTTGCATACTTCCAGATCATTTTCCGATAACCCAGCTTCTTCATTAGTTTCTCTTAAAGCAGTTACCCAATCCGATTCTCCAGGGTCAACATGACCTGAAATTATGATGATACAAATAAGTTAATTTATATTACTAAAACAGTGTAGTTGCATTATTTGTAAATGTGCTCATTGCATTTAAGCTATCTAATAAATAACATCCATCCATAAAGACAGTGATGATAAGATATTATGCACTGATAAAAGTCTTTAAAATAATAATACTGATAATAATGGGGCTCACTTAAGGTTCATTGACCTTACATTTGTAATAATTTTATTTTTGGTATTTTTAAGAATTTATTATTTATTACTTTATTACCCTATTATTACTTAATGTAACTTACTTTTAAGTACTATTATGCGGATCCCTTTGACTGCCATACATATGGTTGGTCATAATGTATTGTTAGTCATACTTTTTTTTGTCATAACTTCTTTCAGGCTGAAGTTACAGCTTTTAATAAACGTTTATCGTGTAGATTAGTTAGGTTAGGTTAGGTTAGTTTTATACAAAATCTGATAAAATAACTGTGTCCTGAGAAAAATGCATTATGACTTGCGAAAATTATGACTAAAAATAATTATGGCAGTCAATAGAGAGTAGAGACCCATTATTATGTTATATGATTAAAAAAATGACTTTCTGCTGGAGTTTCTTGCGGCGCTTCTAATCCACAATGATGGTCTTGTCCGAAGCGCTGGTAGATTCACTCTATATTACCGACATGTAAAAGAGCCCTCGTGTTGCCTATTTACTGAATAAATATTATGAATTTTGTTTTTTTTTTTAACTGCCTGCATTATAGGCAACTAGGCATCTTAGTAAGTTGACTCATGTCAAAATTCAAAGCTAATTGCGGTCGAGTAGAACTTGTAATAAAAGATATGAGAAAAAGCTTAGGATGAAGATGTTATTTGTTACCTTTTGGAGGAGTCCAGTGGTGTTCGCCATAGGACGTCTGCAACATGAGAAACTGTACGGCTTGATTCATATTCCTAAAGATAACTAAACCAGCTGCTCGGGTAGGTGACATCTTCACAAAATCTATATCTAGCTAATTTAATTATATCCTCGTTCAAATGATATATAATTGCTTAGGATCGTTCGTTCTACAAGTTCGTTTACTTCCCAACCCAAACTTCACTCACTGACATATAGGTACTCACTTTTTTTTTTTTTTTCATTTGTCCTTTACGAACAGGCTAGGGCCAAAAGCCATGCTGCCTCGTCTTCAGTATATAGGTACTCACTGAACTGACGTTTAAAAGGCGTTTTACTGCAAAGGAGTTATATTTTAAGTTAACATGGATTGAAGCATGATTGAAGCACTGTAGAAATGTTAAAGTTAAAGTAGTTTACAAAATCAAAGCAAAATCATTTATTTAAAATCCTAAATTTTTGGTTTAAACTGGCTTTAGAAAAAGTGTCTAGTCTACTATGTGACTCATACTGTATACTTTTTACCTTTATAGTGTTTATATTACTATCAATACTATCTGTCCTTACCTTATAATCTGACAGACGCCAGGCGGTTAACTTAAGAAAGACATATTATCCTTGGCCTAAAGGTCTTGTAACCAGGCCATAAAATCCAAAAAAAAAAAAAAAAAAACATATTATCCTATAATCTGTGGATGGTTATGCCACTGTCAAAAATATACGCGAATTCTTCTGTTTCTTTCTGTTTTGATTTTGAAATTCCTTCTTTGTTAACCGTATATAGATTTATTGATTCAAAATGGATAAAATTTAAACGCTTTACCTGTTTTCTGTGACGTTGATAAGATAAGATGAAGAGCCCCCTTCCCGGCCCTAGTAAAAACTCTTTTCCAAGGAGCACGAACAACGGTGTTAATTCTAAAAGAATTATTAGAGGAAGAAAAAGAAAACGGTAGTACATAGTCATTCTAATAATAATATGCCTTGTATTTGGGTCAATTTTAACTAATAATAATTAAAACATTAACGTATTATCACTATCACTACATAGTATAAAACAAAGTCGCTTCCCGCTGTCTGTCCCTATGTATGCTTAGATCTTTAAAACTACGCAACGGATTTTGATGCGGTTTTTTTTAGTAGATACAGTGATTCAAGAGGAAGGTTTTTATGTATAATAAATTTTGTTTTATGTACGTGTGTTATAGAAAACTCAAATAAACCGAAGCGAAGCGAGGGCGGGTCGCTAGTCAGATAATATAAATGGTTTGGTAGATCATTTTCACGACATGAATTTATTTAATACTTGCGAATTTTGACATAGCATTTTTTTTTTACACATTCATAGTAATTAAGAGATCATGTAGCAATTTTTTATATAGCGTTATTGAATGTTTAGTGATTTTCCCCAATCACAAATTTATCCAATCGTAGTAACATCATAAATCATAATACACAGGCTGGTTAGGTTAGGCTGGTTTTTATATCAGGCCTGGAGGGCCAAAATAACCCATAAATAGGAGGTCTGGCAAGTGCTGCTCCGGAGACTCTGTCATTTTTTTTTTAGAGTTACAGTTTTTCAGTCTTGATTTTTTTATTCTTCCTATTGACGGAAAGAGCTAGGGTGGCCTACTTGCAGAATAAAGATCTTGTTTTTAATTTAATTTCAGTTCGTCAAGTGAAAGTAGTTCCGATACAGAAGATGTTCTTCCTGAGAACACCCTGGAGGTGGAAAAGTGCCTGCATGCTTCAGCAGTGAAGAATAACTTGGATGATGTCAGCATTAGGAAAATATTAAAGGTTTGAGTCAATAGATAGTTACAGTTACATATTTTAGCATAGTGATGCCTAACAAGCGCACAGGCCTCCTGATAGTAAGTGGAATCTCAGACGTGCATTCTCAAGCTTGCAATTACAAAGAAGAACTTGTTATAAGGTAGTTTTTTTTTTTTGCTTCAGTAACTTTTAGAAGTGAATCAACGAGGTAGGTATAAACAAAGTTATCTGACCAATTACCATGTTGTTTGATTATTCACTGCATCCAAAATGTTACTTACAATTACACATAAAAAATATAATACTTTAAGTTTGTAAAATGTTTGTGATTTTATAGAAGGTGGTGACAAACGACCATGTGCTTGCGTTGGTGAAGTTAAGAGAGGAGGAAGAGGAGAAATCTGCTGAAAGTAAGGAGGAGAATCTGCAGCCCAAACTGACAAGGGCAAAAGTGAAGTGAGTCTTATAACTGCTTGCCAACAAAAATGGACGCAGGTGACTTGTGCCTCGCATTATTTACATCACATTTACATTACCGTAAAACTACACAACTATAGTCTTGGCCTACAACAATGGTCCAATTTTACTTTTCATATTATTCTAAAAATATGACAGATTTAGCTATAGTTAGAGTTTAGAGCAGTAAATTTTAGGTCAAACAGTACATATACACAGTAATAATAGCAGTAAGGTGTCATATTTTAGAATAATGTAATGAGAAATATTGGACTATTGTTGCAGGCTAGGACTATAGTTGGGTAGTTTTACGGTACACTTCATTATGAAACACATACATGTGAAACACATAAAGTGAAAATTATCAAGAAACCCCCCATTTTCAGTAAAACATTAATTGCATAGTTTTCGTTTGAGATATTTGTGAGTAAATAATGTATTAATCCCGGCAATACATTGGACAGGGTCAGTTTACATGGATATATTTCGTGTGACTATCTGGGATAAAACCTAAAAAACTGTGTACTACATTGCCGCTCATAAGTATTTAGGCACTTGTTTAGAATAGTAGTTGTCCATTTATTTCAATCCAAGCAACGCTGTGGCTCCGTCCGTGGAGTGCCTGGATTAGGTTTTTTGTAGGTCATAGATCGTACGGCTCACGCACACATGAATTTATTAGTATAAGGACAGTAATGTTTTAATGTTAGTTAGTTGCAAATAAACAGTCGCTGTGACCACTCGTCAAAAATAGTTTTATTATAAATCAAGCGAATCGAAACCCTATTGCTATCGAAACATGGTCCTTAATCGAACCAAGATGGAACAAGGAAAATAACGCCGGCCGGCGAACGCCCGAGTGCCTGAGCGAGTGTTACGTAATCGTGTTTACCTGCTAACTGTTATAAAAAAATAAAAAAAAATAAAAATTTATTTATTCAAAGTTAAGAGTAACAAAATGAACAGATTATCCGTTGGTCCCACACTAGGCCATGCCTGTCACGTGGTAACCGGATTCGGAGTAACACTTTAAAAGAGAGTACAGTTACTGTCTACAAAATGAAAATTGGAAACTTAAAGACTAACTTAAAGTAATGTAACAAATTTTTAAGCCCGAATATTACAACTAAATTTAATTATATTCAATTACTAAATTACTAAAATATTTGAGGTACGAGTTATTTATTTATTTATTTATTTATTTTATGCGTGGTTGCGATTTGTTGTGTGTGAGTGTGTCTGTTCGACTTAACTTAACAAATAATATCGTGCAAGTAACTTTCTTTGGTGAATTTCTCTGGTGTTTTTGGACTTGTAACGGATTGGAGTTGGACAATCATGGCTACCCCAACAATAGAAGATGTTACAGTGCAATTAGAAGAAACTTACAGCTGCATTAAGAAAGTAGGAGTGAATTTCAAAAAATGTCCTAAAGAGAGGTTAACAGTAGGTTACGTAAAAGTGCGCCTGCAATACATGGATGAATATTGGGAATCTTTTAAAAGATCACATACGGTTTTAAGGCAGATTACAAACAAAGAACAAAGAGCTAGTTTGTTATATTTTGCTAAAAATTACTATGAACAATGTGAAGAAACTTACTTAGATACAAAAACCGTTCTGCTTGACATATTGGAACTAAATACATCTACTACTTCGCCAGCTATGTTACTTGATGCTTCGATGAGTCGAGAAAATAAGATTACCGCTGAAGTAAAGCTACCTAAAATAGAATTACCACAATTTTCTGGTGTTTATGAAGAGTGGCAAGCCTTTGAAGATATATTTACGTCAATAATTCACAACAACAAATCATTAAGTGACGTACAACGCTTTCATTACCTTAAGTCTTGTTTAATAGGCGAAGCTAGCACCACTTTAAAACATTACCAAGTCATAGAAAAGAATTATTTGCCAGCGTGGGACACCTTGAAAAAACGGTACAGTCATAAACGTCTTATTGTAAACGCGATTCTTAAAAGGCTTTTATCAACAAAGAAGGTTCAAAGTCAGTCCTCTGTTCAATTAAAACTTTTCATTGACAACATGAAAGAATGTTTGCACGGACTGGAAGGTATGACGATCGAGACCAAAACCTGGGACACAATGCTTATATTTTTGGCAATGCAAAGAGTGGATCCCGAGTGTCACAAACAATGGGAAGACCACGTTAGTAAAGAGTGTGACGGAGACTTACCCACCTTGGAAGAGCTATTTAAGTTCTTTGAAGATAGAATACACAACCTGGAGCTAACGTCAGCATCATCGTCCACCCCGAGGTTAACTAAGGAAAGATCATTTCACGTTAGTACTACGGGAGAAAGGCTTTGCAATTTCTGTCAAGATCTTCACGCGTTGTACCATTGCAAACAATTTGGGAAATTGGGTCCAGCTAAGAGAAGTGAATATGTGAAAACTCAGGGATTATGTTACAACTGCCTACTGCCAGGTCATCTTGTACAGTACTGCAAACAACGGGGCTCCTGTAGGGTTTGTCACCGCAGGCATCATTCACTTTTACATCAAACCAACTGGAAAGGGGAAACATCTGAGTCCGATTGCGGTAAACAGTCACCAGATGTAGCTGCTCATACAAATGTAGAAGAGATCCAATTAGCCGATGATGAGAAACTTGAAGAAGAGGTAGTTGTAAACTTTGTGGCAAAAAAGTCTACAGCTTTATTGGCTACGGCGTTGGTACTAGTAAAAGATACTTACGGTCACGTGACGCTGCTGCGAGCGTTGGTGGATCCAGGGTCACAAGCGACATTTATCAGTGAAAGGGCAACTCAACTATTCAAAGTCAAAAGAGAACCGGTAAATGGCAAAATTACCGGCGTTGGTGGCAGTGAAGCAACTGTTAGTCATGCAGTACAATTGGAGGTTCTTTCAAGATGTGATAATAAGTTCAACCTCAATGTTAAGATGTACGTCATGCCTACGCGTCTAACAACGTTACTACCATCCAAACCAATACCATTAATTGAAGGTCCAAGCACTTGGTCTCATTTAAAAGGCCTCGTCCTGGCAGATCCCCACTATGATCGGCCAGGGAGAATCGATATGCTGCTGGGCGTAGAGGTTTGCGCTCATATCTTGAAAGATCAAATAATCAAGGGTCCACCAGGCTCCCCATGCGCTCAAGCTACCAGCTTGGGATGGATTCTATTCGGAAGCGTATACGAAGAACAATCAAGCGAAAAAGAAGCATTAGTAACCATGCATCACCATCTAGACCTGGACAATATGTTAAAGAACATGTGGGAGTTAGAAGGGCCACGTCATCGAACCCACACCGCTGACGAACGAGCCTGTGAAGAAATGTATGAAATCACGCACTCCAGGACGGATGACGGGAGATACATTGTCAAATTACCTATGAAAACAGATCCACCTCAGGTAACACAAGGCGAAACGAGACTTATAGCTTTGAAAAGGCTTAATCAGCTGGAACGTCGCTTTGAGAAAAAACCTGATCTGAAAAAAGAATATTCTAAGGTGATACATGAATATATAAATATGAATCATATGGAAGAAGTTCCTGAAGACGAATTAAATGCTCCTGCGGTCTACTTACCTCACCATGCCATAATAAAGGAAGAGAAAGAGACAACGAAAGTCCGAGTAGTGTTTGACGCGTCAGCCAAGGGTTCTAACCATAAATCACTTAACGACGATTTGTTGGTGGGGCCTCAATTACAAGAAGACTTGAGAAATATTATCATGCGTTGGAGAATGAAAAGGGTGTGCTTTGTGGCGGACATCGAAAAAATGTACCGACAGATATTGGTAACGCCACGAGACACTGATTATCAGCGCCTGCTGTGGCTCAATAATCCAGAAGAGGAAATTAAAGACTATCGCATTTTACGAGTTACCTTCGGGACGGCCTCTGCACCTTATTTGGCGGTAAAAACTCTTCACAAGACGGCCGAAAATGAAGGCAGAAATCATCTTACAGCAGCGCAAACCATCAAAGAAGATTTTTATATGGACGATCTGATGTCTGGGTGTGATACGAGCGACGATGCAATTAAGAAGGCAAATGAAATACAAGCTATATTAAAGGGAGGAGGTTTTGTATTACAAAAATGGACGTCTAACGATCTGAAGTTTTTGGAACAAATAGAACCCACACAAAGAAGTTCACGAGTGAGCATGGAGATTAAGTTGGATGGCACGATTCAAGCTCTGGGATTATCCTGGGACGTAGGCGAAGACATATTTCGTTACACTCTTGACTTACCTGCGATACCTGCAACAATCACCAAGCGGAATATTTTAGCCCAGATTCAAAAACTATTTGACCCTCTTGGATGGCTCGCACCTGCGATATTACCTGCCAAAATATTGATGCAAACGTTATGGCTTCAAGGTGTTGGATGGGATGAAGAAGTGGGATCTGAAGTGGAAAAAGAATGGATTAATTTACATCAGAACTTACATGTTCTAAAGCAAGTAAGAATAACGAGATGGTTAAATACTGACGAACACAATATTCCCACAGCTACTATTCATGGGTTTAGCGATGCTTCCACGAAAGCTTATGGAGCAGTAGCTTATATAAGAGTAAAGATAGGCGACGGAGTGATAAAAACAGAGATGATAGCAGCTAAGACACGTGTTGCCCCAGTTAAACCTGTGTCTCTTCCACGGCTGGAGCTATGTGCAGCTGTGCTTCTATCAAGGCTGCTTAAACAAGTTGGCGAAGCTATGAGAATACCTGACTCTCAAATATACGCTTGGACGGATTCATCCGTAGTTCTGTCATGGCTTTTTGGGGATCCTGGAAGATGGAATGTATTTGTAAGTAACCGAGTAGTAGAGATCTTAGATAATATCGGTAATCAAAGGTGGTATCATGTCACCTCCGAAGACAACCCAGCTGACGTAGCAAGCCGAGGTACGTCCCTGCAATCACTGATACAACATGATATCTGGTGGAAGGGCCCAAAGTGGCTGCAAACCGATGATATTCCTTATAAAAGACCTGAAAGAAAGCAAACAGAATTAGAAAAAAGGAAAACATTACAAGTAAACTTACAACTAGAAACAAAAACAAGTGGGTTTAACCTTGAAAATTTCGACACATTACCCGAGTTGCTCACTACAATCGTGTACACCCTACGGTTTATAAATAGTAAGAAATCTCCCGAAACCCTTGATACGGAGATAACCACAGCAGAATTGGAAGATGCTTTAATGAGATGCGTGAAAATTGTTCAAGCTACAGAATATGGTGTCGAGATAGATCAATTGAAGAAAAGGGAATACGTAAAGAAAAATAGTGATCTGAAGTCATTAAATCCTTACCTTGACGAGCAGAATATCCTTAGAGTGGGCGGAAGATTGAACAATTCGGAATTACCGGAAGAAAAGAAACATCCGATCATTCTCGGCACTCGGAATAAGCTGACGTCATTAATCACGGCTCACGCCCATAAGAAAACCCTGCACGGAAATATGCCGCTGATGCTGAGTTATTTACGATCGAAGTACTGGATTATCAAGGCAAAGAGTGCCATAAAGGCTTACATCCACAAATGCCTCATTTGTGCGAGACAGAGGGCCGTATCAAGGAATCAGATTATGGGTGACTTACCAAAGGTTCGCATAACCGAAGCCAGACCGTTTCTGCACAGCGGAGTCGATTTCGCGGGTCCTTTGCAAGTTCTTATGTCTCGAGGAAGAGGAGCTAAATCAAATAAAGCCTACATTGCTATTTTTATATGTATGGCCGTCAAATGCGTGCACCTGGAACTGGTGGGCGATCTTAGCTCAGAATCCTTTATTGGAGCTTTTCATCGCTTTGTGGCCCGAAGAGGTAGATGCACACATTTGTGGAGTGATCAGGGACGCAACTTCATAGCAGCAAATAAAGAGTTGGCTGCAGCCTGGACCGCGGCGAACCTACAACTACCCGGTCGTCTTGCTGATACGCTGGTAGGAGAAGGAACTCAATGGCACTTTATCCCGCCGTATAGCCCTAACTTCGGAGGTCTTTGGGAAGCGGGTGTCAAATCCATCAAGTATCACCTGAAAAGAGTACTTACTGCGGCCTTGACATTTGAAGAAATGACCACCACTTTATGTGAAATCGAGGCATGCTTGAATTCTCGTCCCTTAATTCCCCTTGATGTTTCGGCGACCGACGTTGAACCATTGACACCCGGGCATTTTCTGATTGGGGAAGCACCGGTCACTATTCCGAGTCCCGATTTGCGCGAAATTACCATAAACAGATTGTCACGCTGGCAACACACTCAAAAACTTGTAAGAGATTTCTGGCATAGGTGGCAAGACGAATATCTGTCTAGACTCCAAGAGAGACCAAAGTGGCTAAAACGCGTAAAAGAATACGACATCGGAGATATCGTGTTGCTGAAAGACGAGCAGCTGCCGCCTGGAAAGTGGTCGCTCGGTCGCGTCGTGGCTAAGCACCCCGGCCAGGACGGCGTCACCCGCGTGTACAGTGTGCGGTGTCGTGGTGCTGTCACTAAACGGTCGGTTTCAAAGCTGTGTGAGATGCCGGTCAATACGAACACAGACTGATTATTTTATTGCATGATTGCATGATAGAATAAGAATACCTGATGTATCGATTGTTTACAATTCTTTGCCGAATTTTTTATTAATTTCTGGTTTAAGACTTAACGGCAATGTATGTTTGGGTGTGAGAGTTGTGAGGATAATGTTAAATAATAATTCGTAAATATATTTTATTACTGATTATGCTTGCTCTTATATTTACGTAGACAATACCTATATCGTGAGAATGTATTTGTGAGAGTAGGTATAGTTATTGTTCTTACTTTTTATGTTTGTAAAATAGTAAGAACCTTTAATATTTAAGTAGATTAGCAGCTGATCTATAGTAAGCCCACCTTAGCAGCCTTCTTAGCTGACATCTGTAATAAAAAAATGTATTTTTTGGTGGGGTGCATGTTTAGAATAGTAGTTGTCCATTTATTTCAATCCAAGCAACGCTGTGGCTCCGTCCGTGGAGTGCCTGGATTAGGTTTTTTGTAGGTCATAGATCGTACGGCTCACGCACACATGAATTTATTAGTATAAGGACAGTAATGTTTTAATGTTAGTTAGTTGCAAATAAACAGTCGCTGTGACCACTCGTCAAAAATAGTTTTATTATAAATCAAGCGAATCGAAACCCTATTGCTATCGAAACAGCACTCATTATTATTTCCATACAATTGTATGGAAATAATAATGTATTTGCAAATATCCTATCCTTGTAAATATCCCATTTATCTACAGACATACATATGTACATTAAAACACGACTGTTTCCCAGAGGGGTCGGCAGAGACCACTTATTTCTCTTTTCTTCGTTTCTTCCACATTCATAAATCGAGTCATGCTCGCACGTCGCCAGACTGTTATCCATGACCTAAATCCATTTTTTTTAATATAAAATTGTTTATATTCGTATGAAAGTTTAAGTTCGCCTTTGTACATATTTTTATATTAATTGTATTGTTATGGTTTTTCTTTTGTACAATAAAGTGTTTACATACATACATACAAATAGCAAAGATTGGTTTTTTAAATTGTTGCAATAAGAAACCTGGAGATTTATCTTATCTTATCTTATGGATGGGGTCCTTACGGATACACTTCGACCCTATGGGATCTTTTGTGTAATTACCCCTCTTTTAGCTCTTAATCCAATGCAGCCTCCACCCCTTCCAAATAGCGGATAGTGGAGTGCAATGGCAGAGCCTTGAAATCGTTCGGTTCTGGGTAGCCACAACCGAGTATTTTCATTCTTACTCCGGCGAGTGCGTCACATTCACACAATAAGTGTTTCATTGTTTCCACCTCCTCGCCGCACATTCTACAATCTGTGTTGTCATATCGTACCTTCGGTAAAACAAGGGCACAATGTACTATATGATTATAGGGGCAATTGTGCCCTTGTCTTACCGAAGGTGCGATATAGGCCCATCTTTGCTAGGAGATGTTTGACCCCAAAGTGCCCTGTAAACACTCCGATAACGAATCGGAGTTGTCTTCTGCTTAGTATCCAAAGTTTTTTGGTCCAGCTCTGGTCAACTCTTTCTATGAAGAGCTTTGCATGCCCTAAGCCTACCGTAGTTTTCCACTCCTTCTGGTGGTTTTCTAGGGTGTTATCGTTCAGGGCTGCTTTTATGGTGCCCGGTGAGGGTGCCACAAATGGCTCTGGTCCGACGTATGCGTCCTTGGACCCTTCCCTTGCCAGCTCATCCGCGGCTTCATTCCCGGGATAGCCTTCGTGTCCTGGAATCCAAATCAGTTTCACTTTGTTGTGCCTACCAAGCCTGTTTAGGGCTTGGATTCCATTGTAGACTAGTTTTGAGTCTACTTTAGGCGCTGTCAGTGCCTTTAGTGCCGCTTGGCTGTCACTTAGAATGTAGATAGTTGTGTCCTGTGGAGATCTACCTATATTCTCTTGCGTACAGGCAATTATCGCATACAACTCCGCCTGGAAGACCGTTGCATAGTTGCCCATACTTATGCTACTGTTATAGTCTTTGGCGTAAATACCCGCCCCCGTACCGGTGCTCATTTTTGAACCATCAGTGTACCATATCGTGTTGTCTTCCTCTGAGAGGTGCAACCCATCCTTCCATTCATCCCTGGTTGGGATGTGGACATTGAAGTTCCTCCGGAATACATACTTGGGCTGCATTTTATCGCAGCCCATCGTCAGTATTCTGTCTAGAACAACATTGTGTGCCATTTTAGTGTGTCTGGTTCTAGGCAATGTGTCGCTCCACAGGCCCGTCTCTTTCAACCTCTGTAGCGACTTGCACGCCTCAGACTGAATGGCAATATGCAGTGGTGGCAGGTTTAGTAAAACCTCCATTGCCACCGTCGGCGTTGTTCTGAACGCCCCTGTTATAGCCATACAAGCCACCCTCTGCACCTTAGTTAGAGAGTCCTTGCACGTCCTTAGCGTTGTTCTTGGCCACCAGGCCAAGCAGCCATACATGATTATGGGTCTAACCATCATGGTATAGATCCACTTCAGAACTTTAGGGTTAAGGCCCCATGTCTTTCCATATGCTGATCTGCACATTCCAAACACTCTCAACGCTTTTGTTAACGCGTTGTCTACGTGTTTCTTCCAAGTGAGCTCTTTATCTAGTATTATACCTAGATATTTCACTTCACTTGACAATTTTAGTGCCTCGCCAAACAGTTTTAGCTGTTTAATATGTTTGAGGTCCCTTTTCTTAGTAAATGGAATTACTACAGTTTTGCTGGGATTGATGGATAGTTGGTGGCTAATGCACCAGCTTTCCACCTTTTCCAGAGCTTTTCCCATGATTTCCGATACTGTATCCGGAAATTTCCCGTTGATAAGTATCACGAGATCATCTGCATACCCAACAGTGTGTATTGGACCAGTGTTGAGTTCCTCTAGGAGTGAGTTTACCACCAGACTCCATAGAGTTGGTGAGAGAACCCCTCCCTGGGGACATCCTTTTGTCGTTGTGGCGTATAGGACGTCACCCAAAAGACTTGACTTTATTAGCCTGCTGTTTAGCATGTTGCCTATCCATTTACATATGGTTGGTTCAATGCCATGCCTAGCAGCCGATGTGCTTATGGCTTCAAACGTAGTTCTATCAAATGCTCCCTCCACATCGAGAAATGCCGCGAGACATATCTCTTTGTTCTCGAGTGCATTTTCAGCTTTATTCACTACCAAATGAATCGCAGTATCCGTGGATTTACCCGGTTGATATGCGCATTGCATTTTATGCAGTGGATACCGCCTTAGAGCTCCATCTCTTATGTGCCTGTCTACCAATTTCTCTAGTGTTTTTAGAAAGAATGATGACAGGCTTATTGGCCTGTATGATTTGGCATCACTGTAATCTGCCTTGCCTGGTTTTGGCAGGTAGATTACTTTAACGAGCTTCCACACGTGTGGCACGTGCCCGAAGGCTAAGCACGCTCTGTACAATCTGCTTAAGTGCGGGACAATTACATTTGCACCCTCTTGTAGTAGAATTGGATATACCTCGTCCGGTCCTGGCGCTTTGTAGGGTTGGAAGGACGATAATGCCCATCTTATCCTGCTGTCGTCTACTACCTTTTTGGCAGTGTCCCAATTGTATCTGGTTGTGCGTGCTGTCTGTTCTGACACACAAATTGGTTCACTGTCTATTTTGCTCTCGCGTATGATCGAGCCGGGAAAGTGCGTGCTACACATCACTTTCAGGGTATCTAAACCTGTTTCTGTCATTCTTCCCCTATCGTCTTTTATTGACGTTAGCGGAGCTGACCTTGCTACTGCTAGTGCTTTTGTGAGCCTCATACCTTCTGGTATTGAGCCTATTTGGTTGCAGTGGTTCCGCCACGCACTCCTTTTTGCCTTTCTTACAGCTTTATTATACTCCGTGAGCTTGTGAGCGTAGTTGCTAAAGTTATTCGTCGCCTTCGCGTCATTGAAGATCGCCCTAGTTTCACTTCTGATTTTGGTTATCTCAGGGTTCCACCCAGGGACCGGAAAACCCGTTCCTTTGCTTAAGCCGTTCGAACGGCTTACCCGTTCATACGGTAAGCCAATCGTTTCGGTAACCTCTTCACCGGCTTAACGATGAGATAGCCCTATCAAGCCAGGTTACCCTAACCGTATCCCTTTGGTAACCGCTTACCGAATGTTGTTGGATTTGGTATTAAGCGCTTACCGTTCGGGTTAGGGTAACCCCTTCGCCACCTTCCCGCGCGTGCCGCTATTTTTTAGGTACTTATATTTGATGCCACGTCGTATTCATAATACCGATGAGCTGCGTCACTTTTTTTTTTAGGCATAATAAAGCCGGGTATTACTCTTACTACTTTTTTTAAATAACAATAACAGTTAATATCTTTACTTGATTAATTACAGCCTCTTATTACCAAAACGACACACCAAATCTTAGCTCATCAAATTAACTTTCACTTACTAATATAACTACGGAGATGCGCAACGTTCGCAAATCACTAAGAAAGTGACGAGTAATATGCGTGCAATAAACAAATAAATAGGCAAACAAGTGACAAAAGGTAGTTTACGCCAAAAATTTATCACAAGGACCCAACATTTTTGCAAAAATATGCTTAAAGATCAAGGACCAAGGCTGCGACGGCGGCAATTCATAAAGCTTTGACAAATGCCGCCACGAGCGGCTCGTGCCACAGGCCACTGCACTCACCTTTGATTGAAGCGCGCGCGCCGCCCGAGTTTTGGTTTCTATAGGTTTCTATAAACGGTCCAAAAATATGTCGTACGTAGTTCGTCTAAGAACTAAAATTGCTTGAAGGTATTTTAAGCGGTAACCCATTCGGAGGTTTTGATACTGGTAAGCGGTAAGCGAAATTAACTCAATCGAATGGATTATCCGTTTAATGTGTAACCCAATGAAGCGCTTACCGAAATGTGCGGGTTTATAAAAATCAGCGCTATAAAAACCCTTTAAAAACCCCGGGTTAGGGTAAGCGGGTCCGGTCCCTGGTTCCACCAGGGTATCTTCTTGGCTAGCACCCTTTTTTCTGGGCAATTATTGGTCCAAGCAGTGTGTATTGCTCGTACCATGTTGTCCGCTTCAAATTCAATATCAATAATAGAATTTAGCTTACCTTTCGGATCTCCTAGTTCTACCTTTAGGTCACGTTTGAAGGATGACCAATCGGTGTTCCTAGGATTTCTTTTACGCACAGTTTCAATTGGTATGTCGGTCCTGTACCTAAAGCATATATACCTGTGATCTGACAATGAGATTTCATTGGAAACATGCCAAGAGTGAATATAATCGTAAATGTGGTTAGACGCCACCGTTATGTCAATTACTTCTCCGCGCCTAGCATTGACGAAAGTTGGGCTGTTCCCTTTATTGAGTAATTGTAAAGAAGAGCTCACCAGAAAATCCAGTACCTTCTCTCCCCGTTTGTTGACATCCGAGCTGCCCCAGATGACGTGGTGTGCATTGGCGTCGCAGCCGATGATCAGGTCGGTGTTCACCTGACTGCCAGTTGCGACAAGACCCCGGAGTTGAGGTGTGATGGGGTCCATCGCTTCGTATGGGAGGTAGGCAGACGAGATGATGAGAGTCTTGCCTAACCTCCTCTCCTGGATCTTAATGGTGGTAAGATCCCTAGAACAGTAAGCATTATAAGGCATGGCATTTATGCCATTTTTGACATACACACAAGTCCTCATGTTATTCTCGGGGCAGAGGTAATAGATAACTCCTCCCGTGCCGTTTAGTCCCCTGATCTCGCCCTTGTATAGGTAAGGTTCTTGAATCAGGGCTACATCGAATTTATCACTCTTTAGCTGCTTCGCCAGAAGGGCTGTCGCTGCCTTATTGTGTTGCAAATTAATTTGTACGCACCTTATGCCTCCCATGGCTCTGTTTATAATGGTGCCGGCTTAGGCTTGCTGAGATCAGCAGCCTCCGCCAGCACTCCGCAGTCCTCAGACATGGGCGAAGAGGGATTGCCGAGGTAGAGGGCCTCTAGGTCGCGCAGGTTCTCGGATGTTGTCACCGATACCGGTGACGACCCCCGACCCCCACGCGGCCCTTCGTCCACTCCCGCCCCTTCAACCTCGTCCGCCCCTTCCGACTCCTCGTCCGCTAACGCCTCAGTGGGCTCGACAGCGCTGGGAGTCTCTATCGGATCGACTTCAGCACTCTTCTTCTCCGCATCGTCCAGGAGCTTAAAAGTGCTGACGTCGATCCCTGACTTCAGGACGTAGCCGGCCTCCCGGATTACGTCCGCTGACTCCCGGTCCATCAATATGATGCGCCGGGTGCCAGCCGCCGTCTCCGAGGTGTCGACCACCTTCCATTGGTCAGTGTTCAGCCGCTCATTGAAGCGTTGGAGCAGCTGAAACACTACCTTGGCGTCGGGGATGCCAATGATCCTCGTCTTCCATGCCATCTTCACCGGTTTCGGAAGATCCCTGGCATCCACGACCTTTAACCACATCCCCGCTATCTCTCCCTCACTAATAAGGGAGCTGAGCCACGTGAAAGACGCCTTGTCACCGCAACTGATGTGCAGGGCGCCTCCCACAATGTTCCCGAAGTTGATGTCGGGGAGCGGCTTTGGGATGATCAGGAGGCGCTGGATTACCACCCCCTGAATCGCCGCCATATGACACGCCAAGATCTTCTTGGCCGGAAAGGTCGTTGGTATCACTGCCACCCTGACGCTAGAAAGTGCCTCCGCATACGACCCTACCCTCGTCCTTTTGGAGTCACCACTGGTTTTTGGCGATATCAACGGCCTTTTCTGCGTCCTTACCGCCGTGCTGACTTCAGCGGTGTCGTCCCTAGATGGGCCGGCATCCGGACGCTGGAGCACCGCAGCCTGCGCTTCCCTTTTCCTCTGCCTCCTGCTCCCTTTCTTCACACCCCCTTCCGGCTTGAAGCTTGCAGGGGGTGGTTTTGGGGAGGCTAGATTCAGAGGAGTAGGGAAGCCCTCCTTGCCGCAACCTGCCTCCGCTACGCCGTCTGCCCTGCCAGCACCTACGCCGGTCAATCCCTTGGTAGGGAGGCCAGCGCGTCCTTCCTGCAGCCCCGAGGGGAGAGGTCGGCTCGTGCCTTTAGGGTGTTCGGCGACACTTCGGCTGTTGCCCTTACTGGCGTTAAGCGCCACTTCTGCCCTTACGGGCCTGGACCTGGAGATTTAAAATGGATGCCTTTCGCACAGATTTCAGGCTCTGTATATTGCCTAACTAAAAATGTAACCAGCATCTAAAAGAGTCCATTTGGTTGTCATGTTGAAAGTCATTTTTGTGGGGAATAGTGTGGACTAAATAATAAATGCCTAAATACTTATGAGCGGTAGTGTACCTTTGCAATTGTTGGATTAAATAATGCTTTGAAACCATTATAAAAATATCTTTTCATTTGCTGAATTTTATTCATCTCACAGATGAGAGATACCTGATTATTTATATGTTTTAGAGAGTTAATGAAAGTGTCGCCAAAAACTGCTCCATGGAACTTGGAGAATCTGGAACTGACTCCCATCAAGCACATTCCTGTGAAGACCAGGCCGGAAGTGAAGGCGCTGATCGATCACGAACTTCATGCTGACGAGGACGATGATGAATATGAACCCACGCATGATGATGTGGCGGTATGTATATTTATTTGATAAGTGTACACTGTTCTTTAAAATGATTTTACACCTTCAAATTTCCATGCGAAAAGAAGTCATTTCACGGGAACGGACATATAGTAACGAAGTTCGAGGATGTGGTACATTTACTATCCATTTAGATCTCTTTGTAGTGACTGAACAAAATATGACTAAAATTAAATTTAATTTATATGAGAACCAGTAACGCAGGAGACCAAATAAGTCGTAACTGTCCACTGCATAACCTAGTTTTTAAATTTTCTTGAATGTATTTCTCTAAAATTCAAAAGACAATTTTGGTTTGTCAAAAAATTCAAAAATCCATAAGAGTTGATCTGCCGACTTATGCTGTTGCCTTAGTTATAGTTATTGAGATAGAACCTGGTTTTATTTTTACTTAGAGTGACGATGACCACACTTTGGAGTCCTGCAGTGATGTTGATTCGCAGCCTCGGACCCCGGTCACGCCGCGCCGCCTTGCTAGCCCGAGGGTTGTCAAAGATGGCCCATTTAAAGTACCGCAGGTAAACTACTTATACTGATATTACTTCCTTTTTTCCCCACTCACCCATACAGCATTTATATAGTACTAGCGACCCGCCCTCGCTTCGCTTCGGTTTGCCAGTTTTCTGTAACACCCGTACATAAAACAGAGTTTATTATACATAAAAACCTTCCTCTTGAATCACTCTATCTATTTAAAAAAACCGCATCAAAATCCGTTGCGTAGTTTTAAAGATCTAAGCATACATAGGGACAGACAGCGGGAAGCGACTTTGTTTTATACTATGTAGTGATTTGTTTTAAATAATTTCATCAAACTTTGTAAACAATGATCAATAGATCATATGGAATATATCTAAAATACCTATTTCCTTAATAGAAAGCTTTATTTTCCCACTCATATATTTTGTAAATTATAAAAAATTATAAATTGCAGAGAATATTCTGCAATTGCTGATCTCTCTAAGTTTACAATTTTATTCCTTATTTAATTTTTTATCTCTTATTTAAATAAAAAAAAATGGTCACCTAAATGTGTCTTTCTTATATAGAAAATGACACTCACACTCAACAGCCAAATGACCTATATCTGGCATGACCCACACACATTACAAATTCACGTCACGACAAATACCAAGTACCTAATTGGGTTACGAGTTTTTACGGTCATTGTAAGCACTAGGTGAACCGTGAAATAATAATATAATAATAATGTACCCAATCTATAAACCAACAGGAGATCTCGACACCTCGGCGCAAACTCGACCTAGACGAAGATGCAACTATAGCTCTCCGGACTAGGTCCAAGCTCAGCCTGTCTTCGATCCCAATAGACCATATAGAGAGCTCGTTCGTTCCACCTGACGAGTTGCCCATGCCTGTGGTGGACGACATATGGAACGAGTTCCTTCAGGAGTGTATGAACCCTGAAGCGTCGAAGCATGAGGATGACGATGACGACCCGGAGTATAATGTTGCTGCGGATCCAGATGCACGTGAGTTGTTCATTTGGAAACCCATTGAGGGCGGAGGCGGAATCGTGCATTATCATACTAAAAACGCCTCCGCCAAGCTTTGAGCACGCTTTATGTTACGCTCGCGTTTGGGGCTTTAGCGGAAAAAAAGCTTTCGTTATGAAAAAAACACAGTGATAAGCGAGAAAATGCTGAATGAATTTAAATCAAGGACGCCCATACTCTGATTATTCTAAGATAAAGCCGTCACAGGTTTAGTTGGTCATTTCAATCACTTACTATTCTCACAAGCGATGTGTTTAAAAATAGGCGATTCATTATTTAAATTCCTGAACGGCGTCGCTAGGTTTGTACCGATGTAGTAATTAGTCAAGCAGGGCTATTGTGACAGAGGGGTAAATGCATCTCTTATTTTTTTCAAGGGAAATCTACGTTTAAAAATTATTTATGCTTCCTTTTATTGAAATCAAGGTAATTAAACTACTATAAAAGGACCATTTATTCCTCTGCAACAATAGCCCTCGACCTTATTTAGGTAAAGCTAAAGAAAAGTTTTAGTACGGTATATTACCTAAATAATTAAATATGTATAGCTAGAGTAAGATAAGTGGGTATTCACTTCCAAGGTCTTTTATTACAGATGACGAAGACGAAGAAGGCCATGGCCTTATGGGTCTTAAGATATCTAAAAAGGAGCTCAACGATCTGGTTACAGAGTTATTTAACATAATGCCAGAAACCACAGTTGACGATACTCTTAGTGGCAAGCTGGCCAATGGGGCAGCTGGAAGCAGCAGTTCCCGAATTGTAAGTGGGTCAATTTTTTTCCGACAACCGACATTGCTTTTGTCTCCTGTGTTACGTAACCTACTATAAATATTTATCCTAATCATGTTTAAATATTGTAGTAATTTTAACAATTAAATTAGATTAACAATATAACATAGGAATTGTTTGTAAATGTTTTTTCTTAAATCCGCAAAATTTTCTCCTGTGTTACGCGAGAGTAGTTAGTGAAAAGTTTTTCTTAATGGTTTCGTGTGTAATCTTTCGTTATTTAATTTTCGTTCGTAAATAACCAAGTATACGTTTTCCCTAGGATTCTAGTCATTGGGAGGGCAAGCAAGAACGTTTAACTGACGATGAAACCGAAAATCAATCTTTAAATGTAGTTCAACCAAGAGAGAAGAGGATGTCTATAGGAAAGAGCGAACAACACAGTGAACCAGAGTGCCAGGAAAAAGAAAGAGAAGAAAGTGGTCAAAGCAACGTTACTCCACAGCAACCGTGAGTTATTATTACCATATAAGTAATTATACTCGTGAAGGTTATATGTGAAATACATATAAAAGTATAATCACATTCCGAGCGAGAATTTAATAGTGCTTTTATCATGCAATGTGTGGAAATATTAAAATTAAAATAACTACCAATTTTTTTTTAAACATGCCTTTGAAGAAGCTATTTGAGCACCATGTTTAACTGCACATAAATATAGTACCATAGACTTTGTTTTTTTTAATGTCGCAACATATGGTTACAGAGTCTAGTTGTGGTTGGCAGTTAGTAAGCAAATTTAAAAAGTTAGTGCAGCGGCCTTAAATGTTTTTCCTTAGGGTTTTCATACATTACTTCTTGGCCTAGGCCATGAAGTGATGTAGGGAGCCACAAACAAGAAACTTTATGTCTTCAATTTGTGACATTAACGCATACATTTCCGAGCATGTTTGAGAAAAGTTAATGTGTGGGGTCAGCAGCGCAGCCCCGAAGCCGGTGACGCTAGCG
>CAWYPN010000357.1:0-10604 GCA_963966035.1 Acleris laterana
GTTTCGCGGGGGAGGGCCGACCCGCGCGCGCGCGTCGCGGCCGCGGGCCCGCGCGCCGCCGCCGCTCGCTCGCCTTACCGATACACACCACAATCTCGCTAAACACTAGTCACTTACGCCGAACGTTAGACAAATAAGAAAGCGACGTCTTCCCAAACCAAACCAATATTACAGTGCTAACAATTTGAAGATGATGTCAATCCGGTCCGAGTCCGAGCGGCGCGGCGCTCCCGCCCGCTCGCTGAGCAGCTAACAATTGTTACTTCGTTATATTAAGCACGTTATGCTCTCCGTTGGAATCATAACAATGTAGCTTTTTTTGGAGTTTTAGTTTTTTTACAATATATAGGATTTGTTTCTATAATTAATTATATCTAATATTTACAATGGAGGTGATGGACAATATTCAAAACGCTACTCATTATCTCGAAATAAATCCTGAATCCTACCCGAAATGAACTATCTACAACTTTTAATAAAAATTTAAAAGTAAACTCTCGCGACAAATAAATCTAAATTTTGATGGATCGAGTCTGCGCATCCGATTTACCAAAAGCATAACAATAAGTTGCGTCCGAAGAGGGTCGAGCGAGCGCTCGGTCGAGAGTCAGCGTGGCCTAGACACAACCGGAGTGGCGTCGCGTCGCGTCGCTTAGAGCAAAGTCAATCAACTACGTAAATGAGAGACCCAAACTCGATCTAATGTTTATTTAGAGTAAATGATAAAGGGTGTTAGTCTGTGAGCGCGTCGTTCATATCTTGTGGATCTTCTGCGAGACGACGACGGGGTTGTTGCGTCGGATCTCCTGCGCGCCGAGCTCCCGGTAGTCGAAGGAGCAGTCGTGCTTGTCGCTGTACCGGTGCACCGCGCAGAACAGGCCCCCGCAGCGGCACTCGAACCCTGCAATACCGCCAACCAACAACCTAGTTACACTCTCTCGATACACATTCTTGCTTAAACAGACTAAGGACAAAGATGTATGTCACGTCCTTACTTATCTACTTTCAGGTTAACTGGAAGAAATCCTTAAGCGGCGTAGGCTAGCAATAACAATTGCTTACTTTTACAACTGTTCTAAAGCAAGAATCACAATTTTGCTGTCTTTTCTAACTTACAAGTTGGAGTAAGACGTCAAAGTTTTTATGAAACGATTGTGCCGTTATATACACTCGCGAGCAAAATAATTGCATCACTTTGCATTTTTCCATCTACACTCAATATCTTTGTACATCTTTACTCGAATTTAAAAATTGTAGTACCAAATGAAAGCTGATGATGTAACGCAATAGAAAATACGTTATTTCAATGTAATATCAAGTCCTAAGCCTGAAATATGCACTGAATACAGAAAATGGTGAAAAAACGCTTCAAAAAGGGATTAGGAAAACTAAGAAAGATAGTCCTTGTATTTACTAAAGGTACTGATTACAAAAAAAATAATTATACATTAGTACTTGGTATTCCCTCCCCTAGCCCTCCTCACACAATCTAATCGATTTTTCATTGATTTTATCATGGTTTTCACGTAATCTTGCGGGACGGCTTCCCGCTCCTCCACCAAAACTTGCTTCAGCTCCTCCACATGAGACGGGGCAGGATTCCGCTGCCGAACCCTCCTTTTCAGGAAGTCCCACATGTGCTCAATGAGGTTTAGGTCCGGGCTCATCGCTGGCCAGTCTATGACGTCGATGCCCACCTCGCGAAGGTAGGCTGTGGTGGCCCTTGCGGTATGACAAGGGGCATTATCCTGCATCAGGATAAACCCCTCATCAAACATACCCGCGTAAGGGACGACAAGCTCCTCCAGGATGTCGGTGATGTACTTGGCAGCGTTCAAACCACCGCCACGGCCTCCACCAGGCACGAAAACCAGCTCCGTTCGCCCATCGTAGGAAATGCCGCCCCAGAACACGACGGAACCTCCTCCGTAGGCGACTCTTTTGGAGATGCAACATTGAGCAAATCGCTCTCCCGGTCTTGTGTACACTCGTCCCCTTCTACCGCAGCCGTTCAGGCACATCCTTCAGTCGTCTGAGATGAGGACTGAGGTCCACTGCTCAATTGTCCAGTTTTGGTGATTTTGAGCAAACTGACGACGTCCTTCTCGGTGCCGAGGCAGCAATTTGGGCCCCGTCGCAGACCTTTTTGGGGTCAGGTTGGCTGTCTTCAGTCTTCTTCTTACTGTCCACTTGCTGACTGCAACTCCTCTTACTTCTTTGAGCTGCTGTTGGACAGCAACAGCTGTCTGGTGACGATCTCGTGGAGTTGTTGTCACGATGAACCGATCGTCCCTCTCCGAAGTGCACCTTTTCCGGCCAGTTCTTGGCCTTGAAGTAAAGGCCCCAGTCTGTCTGAATCTCCGGTAGACTCTACAAACTGTAGACTGAACCAAATTCAGCTCTTCAGCTACTAAACGTTGACTGCGGCCCTCTCGCAGTAGGCGAATGATGACGGCGACTTGAACAGCAGTGGTGTCCATTTTTCCAGGTCTTCTCCATGGGATAATATGTGGAAATGTGTACAGGTCGACTTTTGATAAGTGACTGATAATCCCCCCCACCTCTAACCCTGTTTTATAGCCGTCTAAGGGAGCATGACTTGTGCATTCCGTGAGGAGTAATCTGCCACAAACCAAAAAAATGTCATTTTTTTGTAAAATACTACATCGATTTCCAAGTTTCTTAACTTTTTAGAAAGCTTAAATTTCAAGAGACTTTAATACATTTAAATATTTCACAAAGATAATACCGTTCACAAAGATATTGAGAGTACATGGAAAAATGCAAAGTGATGCAATTATTTTGCTCGCGAGTGTAGAATCAGATTATTTTATCATTTAGGGTCATTAGCAGCAAACAAAAATTTGTCTTGAGTGCAGTTTATTTGCCAAAATGTATAGAGGAACTGTCAGTCTTAAATCTATATTTATCATTTTCGTATAATTATGCCCTCACCGTTTAAAACGGTATTTATGTAGTAATACTGAAGATCTGACATTGATAATGCAGGTGTTAAGCATATAAAAGCAAGGCTAGCGATTGCTTCATGCCGTTTTCAAGTTTTCTAATGGTGGGCACGTATTTCGTAGCATTGCATCTAGTCGAAATCACGGGTTTGGCGTAATGTACTCGGGTTTTTTCCAAACCTTAAATCAACTTTAAAAGACCTAAACAAGGTTAGAACTCAATTTGTTAACATTACAATGTATTTATTGATTTAAAAACGCATATTACATAGGTAGTTACGTTAATTTGTCGTAATAGGAGTAACGATCGGAAATACGCATTAAGACTCCTTGTTTGTTCCAGTTCAGTTCTGCTCAAGTTATCTTATTCATATTTAAAGTTAGTTCTCAGCTCATGGAAGCGAGACTAATAGAATGCACTGTGCATGTACTATCAGTACAGCATAATGGAACCCTGATCCACGATAGAATGAATTACAATGTAACTTAATGGACTGTTTTTTTTTAATACAATCACTACATAGTATAAAACAAAGTCGCTTCCCGCTGTCTGTCCCTATGTATGCTTAGATCTTTAAAACTACGCAACGGATTTTGATGCGGTTTTTTTTAGTACATAGAGTGATTCAAGAGGAAGGTTTTTATGTATAATAAATTTTGTTTTATGTACGTGTGTTATAGAAAAATCAAATAAACCGAAGCGAAGCGAGGGCGGGTCGCTAGTAAATTAATAAATGGAAGCTTTAAATATACATTAGTCTTGGTATTTTTATCGGTATTGACGGTGAACAATGACGGCATGCACTTGTCTGCGCGTCGCACGCCGCCGCCACGTCACCCGCACGCGCTATTACGCGCACTCGCTTATCGGAGCGCCAACACCGACGTACTCCGCTCTCCGCGATAACACATCATTTATACATTTCCCATCGCCGTAAGTACGAATAGAATTGATACGACTGACAGAACCGTTCCACTAGCCACAATAACCAATTGCAACCCTGTAACTACGATATACGTATTACCAGATTATTTTGAGTTTATGCAATAGACATGTATGTATGTATTTATGCATGTTGCGTGTAGACACTAATAAATAAATGTAAAACTTTATTACCTGTAAGTCCAACCTTCTTGCGGCAGACTGCACATCTATTCTTTTTCTTCTTGTCCTTGCTGGGATCCTTGTCGTCGGCGTCGGTGTCGGACGTCGTGCTAGCCCCACTCGTGCCCGCTCCACTCTCGTCCTCTAACTTCTGAAACCAACAACAACTGTTTTAAACTACTTGCTATTAGGTAAATTGCGAAAGTACATTATCATCATACCAGACGAACACTTTAAACCGTCAATATCATAAAAAAAGTTCTGTACACGGAAACAGTGTTGGAACATGCCAGCCGGAACCACGAACTAAACGCCATTATCGTGAGTATAAAAAGTTATGAGGTAACGGTGCTTCATGCAGTTTGCATAAAGTGTTAATTGCTAGTTGAACCTACACGTATTGAGGGTAACCACGGACCGAACTTGACCGAGAAACTTGCAAACCTAAAAAGCCAAACCCATCTAACAAACCCTTTTAAGGCCTTTCTTGCTACTCTCTGCTTGCGGAAGGCGTTCAGTGTTGTCAAGTTTTGAACTTGTATCATTTGCGTCGCTTTTCGATGCAGCAGCGGCCTCCTCATAGACCTCGTTACGACTCTCCTGGATGTCAACCATCTTCTTGGCCCTTCGGTCGTCGGAAGAGCGCTCCGGCAGCCGCGGCGGCGCGCGCTCATCCTTGAGCCGCTGAGCGGCGCCTGCCTCGGACTTCTCTTTCGTTCCATCGGGAGTAGGGAGCGGAGCGCTATCATTTATTTCAAGCGATTCTTGCTTATTCTCGAAGCTTTTCGAACGGGAGACATTGATGCTCGGATCCAGAGAGGAACTCTGACTACTATTACTACTAGATTTACTATTTCGTCGTAGTGCTTTCTTCAGTAACCGTTTACCCTTAGACTCTTTTTTATTGGGGTCATTTTCCATTATTGGGATACTTTTTGCTTCTGGTTAGACATTTTGGACTGGAAGATAATTATGATTAAAGTAATGCAATGCTAAGTAAATCAAGAAACTTCTTAAACGAACTTCTTCTTATTACCTTGTTACGATACGAAATAGCCCTTCATCTCAAGTCATGGACTTGAGAACTGAGCTATTCAAACGAGTTACATTTTATAATTAAACATTAACGTATCCTATTGATTTGTTTACACAATAAAATTAATCAGAAATAAACGTTACAAATATTTTTCGATTTTCTTAGCTTGAGTTAAGCCTGTCAGTTTGACAAACAATTCAAATTTAAATTTTCTTTTATGCCAATTAAGTTTTTGACACAAAACAGGTTGCCTTACTTCCAAGGAAAAGACCTATTTTCCTACCACTCATCTGACAGTTCTGACACTAATGAGGTTTAATTACATACTTAAAGGTAGTGTGCCCATGCCTATGGTTACAAATCAATATAGCTTGACAGCTAGACATGTTTCGGAGTCTTAGTGATAAGGTAGACGTTCGAATGCTTGACATGTCAAAAGAAGCTCTCAATAGGGGCGTATAAGAGTGACTGAGAGACAAGTACAAATACGAAGCACCTTCTAAGGCTCCGGCTACACGCAGTGACTTGCATGCGCAAACGGTTTCTGCAAAAATTGGCACAAAAACTGTATGGCGTCTACACGATAGCGACTTGCATGCGTTTTGTGCAAAAATTGACTCAAAAACAAAAAGCAGTTTTTACGGTATACCGATTAACGCACATGCTTATTTGTACAAATCTAGTTTCTGCCAATGAGCGTTTTGTGCAAGCCATTTATTGTGCGGTATACCCTTTTGCCGTAATAACGCACATGCTTATTTTGTGCAAACCTAGTTTGTGCCAATGAGCATTTTGTGCAAGCGATTTGTGCGGTATACCGTTTTGCCGTCTTAACGCATATTCTTGCTTGTGCAAATTGGAAGTATGATTGAACGAGTAGCCGGTGTATTTATTTGCGTCATGATTATACATCTACACAAAATATTTTCATGTGTTTTGTGAGATTATGACCTTTACTTTTGTTAAATACAATTTATTTTGTATGGTGACCATATCAAAATTTCTCAAAATGTAAAAAATGTTAGACAATCGGATTGTATTACTAAATTTCAGGTGCTTTTTGCTAGCAAATAAGTTTTTTATTTAAAGATTGGGGTATGAAATATCAAAGCCTACAAACATTTCTCATCGCTAATATGAAGTGGTTATCAAAGTAATGTTAAACTTATCTAATTGATCGCAAATCAAAGTAAAAATCATATTATACATTAGTGTATCTTATTAGTAATGAAGTACCTACCGCTTTTATATTATGTGTAATGAACTAATGATAACTAATGATCAACAAGCTGGACCGAAGATTCCGCAGTCAAACTGGGCAAACAGTTTTGTGGAACAATGCATAACATGTAAACTTTGTGTTTGTTATCATAAATAAATAAATTAATTAATTAAAATAAGTACTAGTAGTACAGCGATGAGCACTCGGAGTCTCGGATGTCAAACTTACTGATTTTTACAATGACAACTCGGCAACGGTTACACTTGTGTCACGCGTTAATATTACATTATTGCCTAGGCCCGGAAAGTAGGGAATTACCTGGTGGTTGGCGGGCTGAGTCTTGGCGAGGCCTGCTAAAATCTGGGTTATAATCCCCGTTTCCACCGAGGAGGTATTGTTGTTTTATTTTTTAAACAATGCGAGGCAATGATACAAATACAGAGATAACCATTTTTTTAAACTACAAGTATTAGTTACGACTTACGATAGTTTCACGCACAACGAGCCGCCGCCGCCCGACACTGCCTGCACCCACCCACAAATTGGGTGTACGGGATATTTTTCATGTCCTTCGGATTTTATATGCAATAGAGAGCATTTTTGAATAAAATATATTTTACTCCCAGGGAAAATAAGGCTCTTTCCGTTTACGGTTTTAAAAAGAAAAGCCATCCGTTCCGAGCATGTTTCAGAAAAAGTCATCGTATACTAACAAAAGTAAACTAAGCTGCATGTTCGTGATTTTGTATTAAAACCTGCAATGCCATAAACAATTTACAACAAGGAATGAACTACTATACACGTGGACAAAATAATCACGTCATAAAAAAAAGCCCAAACATGGCATTGCATCATATTTCACCTAATCATGCTCCGACTTGCTTTGTCTTTAAGTTGCCGTTGAGACGCCAGTCCTTTAAAATGTCGTCGGTCATTAATCAGTAATGTAAAGGATAACAAAAAAAATACGCAGTCGGAACTACGTATGTTGATGACACGGAACCCTTGTACATTTCCCAAAATTAGTTACCTTTATTATACAATAGCGGAAACTCAAAAATCGACTTAAGTATCTACTTAATCAATTAATTCGTGAAACATTATTTCAACTATTGCTAATTCAAACGTGTTTATAGTGAAAATATGAGAGTATTCATTAGAAATCATCATATTTAACGCTAGATGCCAGTGACACGTATGTATTCGCACTTTCTTCGGTAGAACAAGGGCACAATGTACAATATAACAAAAAGCGCATTTGTGCCCTTGTCCTACTATAGGTGCGTATCTACCGATTGTAAAGAAATTAACAGGACTGACCTTAACTAGAGGTAGACCATATCCAAAAATGGCTGATACCCGACCTTTTGAAAGCTAAGTACAATATAATTTATAGTTTTACTAAACTACTCTTTGATTGAACTATGTTAGGTTATGATTGTTTTATAAGAATCCAAAAAAAAAGTACTCTGCTCCGAAATCGTAAATGTGGAATCAGGAGTCTTTGATCGCCTTACTTACTTTTTGTTGAATTTAAATTTAGTGTCGGCCGTAGTATCTGCAGAATCTAAACTTTTTCTCTTTTCTTTCTATTTAAGACTGCACCGAGCAAACGCTAAGCGTCCAGTGGCGCCCTCATTACTATTATTGTGTTTTTTAATTAAATAAAGAATTTGCTTGGAATCAGACGAAATGTTTTTGTAGTGCAAGTAAAAACAAAATTTATGGGAATTGTTATTAAACTATAATATGATATACCCTATAAGTTGTGTTTTCATTTGTAGTACAAAAACATTTCGTCCAATTTCAAGAAAATACTTTAGTTTATTAGAAAACAATAAAAGTAATGAGGGCGCCACTGTACATCCGGTGTACGCTCTGCGCAGTACTAAGAACTTACCACAGCGTATTTTAAACTCTTGAAATTGTAATTCTGCGCTCGTCTCATCCAGTGTCTGCTGTAGCTGCCTGTTTCGACGTCATTAATTATCCAGATTCGTCTTTTGATCATTTTTGCTACTATTTCTTCCAATATTTGATCATTTAATTTATTAATAATCTCTAGATTTTGTGATTCACTCATCGGGTCGACGAATTTTTTCCCGTCATATCGGGGGTTGTTGGTAAAAAGGTACTTTAGTGAAGGTTCGGAATTTCGTAACACAAGCTTCAGTAAAATGTAAAATCGATGGCTACTAGGATACCTAATTCAAATATAATTTGGGTCATGGACTATATGGGTTACTGTCGAACTACGCGTACATGAGGCGCCTCAAATGGCATACACACTCGATAGAATTTTCACAACAATTCGTAAGACCCACCTTATTGTTTTGTCTAGCTAAATAAATGATAAAGAAGCGTACCGAATAAGGCCGGGTGTGAGTGGTCTTCCTGCTTACATAGCTTTACCTTACCCTATAATGACATACCCCAACCCTGTTATAACATTACTTTTATATATATAGATTTTCAAGAAACAACGATACAGCGCCAGTAAACCGTTTTCTTTTTACTTTTACCACTATGATAAATGTTTAATAACATTTCAGTAATTCTTTATAGTTTATTTTATTACCATAGCATATTTAAATATAATTCAAAACCCTGACAAAATCTTGCGTGTAGAGGCAAAGAGGAGTATCCCGATGCCCCTTTATTGTTATGAAATTCTGATTTTAACCGACTTCATAGCATAGATAATTGAATAGTTTTTTAATCATTATTATAGAAACACAAACGTATTAATGAAATTACTATTGCTGCTCCAAGGAATGCATTCGTCACGGCTCCTATACGCAGCTATGTACAAACATCGTTACATTACATTATAGTTCAAAAGCGTTTCTTTTATCAGTCAATTCTACATATTTTATACAATAGGGCGTTTTCGTCACAAAACTGACAAAGTCAAAGTTCCTTAATTTCAGTTCTTAATTGGGGTACACGTTTTAGTGAAAACGCCCAATCACATACATAAAACACACACACACACACACACACACACACACACACACACACACACACACACACACACACACACACACACACACACACACACACACACACACACACACACACACACACACACACACACACACACACACACACACACACACACACACACACACACACACACACACACACACACACACACACACACACACGCTCACACACACACACACACACACACACACACACACACACACACACACACACACACACACACACACACACACACACACACACACACACACACACACACACACACACACACACACACACACACACACACACACACACACACACACACACACACACACACACACACACAGTGAAATATTTTAAAAACCAATAGAGATGAAATTTCGCCCACGTGTACGTCGATGACGAATAGCCATGTTATGATAACCTTGACCTAACACTGTAATTAGGACAGTAAGCATGCTGTGTCCTACTCCTCAGAGTCTAACAGTGGACATGGTGGAACTTGGCGTACACGTATGCGATTATTTAAGTAAATGTTATACTAGACACCTTCACCACGTAGCATATCTTAAAATTTCACTGAAATAATACAATAAACGCATTTCCCTATCCGTCTTCTACTCCTTTAACCATCTTTGTTGTTTATAGTATTCCCGGAGTGAGTCAGTTAGCGACATGGTCGTCGCATTCCACGACGAGAGTCCGTTTCGAGAGACCACGTCAGAGATTTTATTATCTATCGCAGCAACTTTTATCTATCTAACCGACCTCTGAAAAATCACTCGTATCACAAAAATCGAAACTGCAAATGTTCTTTGTCAGTTAACACGATTCGTTCATTCATTTCCCCAAAGCATTTTTATACATTTTTTTATTTTCCAGCTCTGCATTTTTTTTTTCAATTAATTCTAAATAGACCAACTGCACCTAAAATGCGAATGATATTCAGAAAGATGCGTCAAGAGAAAAACACTTCTCTATGAAAAATTATCTCTGGAAAAATCCGAATGGAAATTTTGCATCTAAACATTTGTAAAAAAAAAACTATTCAATTAGCTAGGAATAGAAAGGTCAAACGCGGCATTGAATTTGAAATTTAGGAACCCTGTACGGGTATGAAAATTAATCGATAGAAGCTCGGGTAGCAACACAGTTTTCCTTCTACATAACTTTACACAGTTTATACGTAACTAATGACAATGAATACGCGGATTGTATATTAGGAGCGAGCTATAGAAATTAAATTAAAAGCATAGCTAAGAGAGAGAAGAGAAGTGTGGCCTCACG
>CAWYPN010000358.1:0-17077 GCA_963966035.1 Acleris laterana
GCCGCGCAGCAGCTCGCCGCGCTCACCCGGCAGCTCGCAGGTACCCACTACCCAGACACACGGCTCGGGCCGGTGCCGGAGCCGGGCGACGTGGCGCGCGCCGCCGCGCTCGACTTCCTCGACGCCGCGCAGCAGCTCGCCGCGCTCACCCGGCAGCTCGCAGGTACCCACTACCCAGACACACGGCTCGGGCCGGTGCCGGAGCCGGGCGACGTGGCGCGCGCCGCCGCGCTCGACTTCCTCGACGCCGCGCAGCAGCTCGCCGCGCTCACCCGGCAGCTCGCAGGTACCCACTACCCGGAGCACCGAGCCACACGGCTCCGGCACGTGGTGACCACCTTCCTATAATTACCATTTTCTGAAACGACTACACCCATATTAACCACATCGTGAAATATTTCTTAAATGAGTAGTTTCTATAAAGACCACATTTCTAACTGTCCACTTCTTAAAAGGACCACTTCCCACAATGACCACCTTCCAAATTGACCACATTCCTAAAATACCCTCTCATAAAATACAACCTGTACGACTCCTGGTACAAATTGTGTTTATTCTGAGATATGGTCAATTTGAGAGGTGGTAATTTTGGGAAATAGTCCTTTTGAGAAGTAGTCAATATGAAAAGTCTACTTGAATAGTAGTCATTATATGATGTGGTCAATGTGAAATCTAGTAATTTTAAAACATGTTATTATAGGATATAGTTAGTCTGGAAAATTTTAGAAAAGTCGTCGTTACGTGCCGGAGCCGTACCGACTATCAAGCTACACCACACTACCCTTACCATAAGTTACAATTACAGTACTCGTTTGCGAATCGAATGTTTTGTCCCTCACAGGTCAATCGATTTATGAACCTCATCCGCTTAGATTATTGGAATTCTCACGCCGAAAATATCAAAGACGAGCGCCTGCACCCGCTCATTAACAATATTTTCGAATGACTGCCTATTTTTTTTTTTAATTTCAGTGAGGTAAAAAATTGAGTTCCCACTTTACTCTAACCATGAGTTACAATTACCGTACACGCTAACAAGTGAAATGCTCTGTCGCTCAAAGTATTCTTATACATAGAGTGCGAGGGAAAGCATTCGACTCGGTCTAGGGCACTACCGACTGCGGTGACTCGCAGGAGTCTACATAACGCTGGTATAACAACGCGGTAACGTAACTTCTTCCCTATTATTTTTTAGCTTGCAAAGAGAAGACTAAAATAGTGATGGAAACGGACGCAAATTCGCGGAGCGGCCTCGACGAACACGCGTCGGCAGAGAGCAGGAAACGGCTCGAAGTGTTCGCAGAAAAGATGACCACCTTCCTGACGGCCGCTGAGGAAAAACTGAAGGCGGAACACGAAAATCTAGAGGAGTGCCGGAGCAAGTTCATCGCGACGGTGAAGTTCTACCAGTACTCGCCCAGGTGCGGCAAGCTCGAAGATTGCGAGCCGAAGGAGTTCTTCTCGCTGTGGATTGCTTTTTGCAGCGACTTCAAGGATATTTATAAGAAAGAGGAACAGATTGCGATAAAGGAAAAGTAAGTACCTACTCGTACTTTGTAGCGAATAGTCTAAGAACAGACAAGCCGCAAGCGATATTAAGCGGGCTTTGCCGAGCCCAGCCGAAGTTGCCAGTTAGTATAAACAGCGCGTCACGTGTGCAGCTTTTTTAGGAGTTATTTTTAGATGTTGCAACAAACATTGGTACAGTCAAGGTTAAAAATAAATATTCACACAAAGTTGGAAAAATATTTACACATAGACCTTGCGCTAGTAATAAGGTCTGTTTAGATATTTTCGACACTTTCTGGTGTATACATATTGGTGACCTTGACTGTACATAAACGTATCGTAACAATACGTATCCTCTTATTTGTAAACTTTGACATTTGCCTTGTTGCCTCTTTAGGCAATCAAAAAAATATACCTTTTTGTGTCTTAACTGCAGCAACCATGCACTTTACACAAAAAAAGTATACGGTTGACCTAAAAAAACAAAAGTTAGAATGTAGGATGGTCGCAGAAAATGACGTGCGGCAGAAATTAACAGAACACTCATCAACGGATATTTATTTTGCAGATTAAAGGAAACCAAGAAACTTCAAGACGAACGGAAGTCTCAGTCGCTCACACAACCGAAGAAAGAAGGTGGTTTAAAGTCGCGTCTACAGAAGTTGTCCAGTACTAAGAAGTAGATTCTTTTTCGAAATCGTGTGTGGGAACACGTTGAAAGTTAAGAGTTTAGCGGGAACGATAAGGTTAGGTTTAAGTTAGGTAAGTACCTGCTAATCGAAGATTGATGTCGTCATATCGCCGTGTCTGGTCAACGTTTTAAAAAATATATTATTCAGACCCTAACTTGACGAAATCTAACCTGATGTTTCCCCTTTTAATTTTGACGCCCGTCGGAAAATCCCTTTCTAAGCGGATTTGTCTGAGTTCGAGTTGCCAAACGCTGGCGTTGGAGGCACGTAAACGCACGGTCGTAGAGGTCAAAGGGTTGGAAAATGTGGTACCTGTTATTGTCCCTACCGTTTCTTTGTAATCGCTTGAACATGAAGTATGTTCGTATTAAAAACACATTCGCGTTCTTTAACTTCTACTGTCCTTGCTATGGATATTGAGCCAGCGGGTAATAGGGGGGGGGGGAGGGGGGGGGGGGCATGAAACAGAAAAGTTCACAGGAGAGCTAAATAAAGACTGCTTTACAACGTAGATATATTAGAGCCGCATACTCACTCAACTGTACAGCCATGTTCAACTTGAGGGTTTTTATTGTAATTGCACTCTCTACCATTGATTTAGTGTATATTAGATACGCAATCCCGAACAAAATTATTAGATAAACTGGCTCAAAAAGATGTTCACTGCTGTACTCGGATAAATGCTAACACCAACAGTTTTTACTTGGTAATGCGAAATAAAATCATGCAAAGTCAATGCTCAAATTTGCGTACTTATCAAAATTTCATATACTTTTTAGTTAAGTGGTTATTGGCATAATATTAATATGCAATAATCATAATGGAATACACAAACTAAACATGGTCCTAACAATAATAAACATCAGGGACAATGTCACACAATAAACCAAAGTAGGCTTGTACTATGGGTACTAGTAAACTTAATTACATGTATAGAGATATACAAACTTAAATACATAGAAAACATCCAGACACGAACAATATCCGTGTTCATGACACAAGTATCTGCCCTTACCGGAAAACCAACACGATTCATTCAAAAAAAAAGTTATAGATAGGATACATTTTTGTTACGTGATCACTTCGATTGATCAGTCATAAATGTCATAATTTGTAACTAGAATCTCTTTATTAATAAATATAACTTGAATAAAATATGAAATTCCATCAAATTTTTTTTTGGTGTTATATACGTACTTTTTCACGAAACATTTAGCCATTATCTGTGACCGTCTATGGTCGGGACAGGACATTTATTTATTTATTTTTATTTATTTATTTTCATAAACAATACAATTATTGTGTTTGAAATGATAAAAGGAACAAGTCATTTTATACTTAGGATATAAACTAAACACATTAAAACATTATACAGGACAAGATAAGTAAAATTTCTAAAAAAAAAAAAAAAAAAAGTCACTTAAAATCTACAGATAGCTCATTTTCTGATTTGGATTGCCATATATTCCTGCCGATTGTTTATCTAATATAATACTAAGTCAATGCTCTCTACTATATAAATACTTGCCAAGAAGCATTTTTACACAGTAATATGCCCGTGACCACCACGTTATGCAACTGAGTTGCCTCGTTGGACCACATTCCGAATTACTAGATAAAAAAATTAGTAATAAAATATTATTTTTAAAGGCTGATTGAAAATCAGACCTTAGAGATTAGGGTTCCGTACCCAAAGGGTACCTCCGTATTAGTAAGATTGCTGTAAATCCGTTTATATCACTTAAAATTTTCGCAAATAAATAATATAGTAATTGTAATGGTTGCTATAACAACGAATAATACAAATATGTGTCCCCAATATTGTACGATGGTACGGAACCCTTCGTGTGCGTGTCCGACTCGCGCTTGGCCGGTTTTTCAATCTCCAGATAACAGTATCTGTCAGATAAACTTTAACTGTATTTTTTTTGCTTATGATAATATTAAACAATGTGACAACTAAACATTAGGTATACTCCGTTTGTTTAGGTAATTAACTAAATGTAAACAGACCAAGCCACAGCACTGTTGCAGACACAACAGTCAATCAGAACTGTTTTGTCGAGCTTTGACGTGTCAGTGGTCTGCTTCTATAATCACGTGGATTCTTTGTTTACATTAATTAAATACTTAAACGAATGAAGTATAGGTACTTTTATCTTAGGATTGGATAGATTGGCCCTTAATAATCTAGAATTAACTCTCTGACAATAAACTTGCCCTGTGTTGGCTGTGCCATTTGATCAGTATTATTGAATAAAAACGAAATATAAAGCAAACACGTTGCAAAATGTGAGATCACTACGGTACCTATTAGACTAATTACTACTGTACCTATCCTCTGTTACCGGTGTTACCACCCCTTTATTGCCAGCAGCGACCAGTAAAATATCCCAGTAGTCTTCATATAGAAATCTTCGCGGTCGTCGCGTATACAATAATACTGTTTTACCCTTGTTTCATAGAACATATCACTTCGCAGAATTTTCGTTTCATAGAAAGCTATTTTCGGCTGAACCCATGTTGAGTTGGTAACTAGTCTAACCTAACCTAACATTCGTGAATCATATTTAAAAAAAACTGTAATCAAATTAACATAGGTTCAGCAGTATATAGTTTTCTATGAATAATTCTGCGAAGGGGACACCGATAAAACCGTATGCGAGAAAATATCGAATCGAATAGTCGCGAACAGTCGACAACGCGATGAAATAGAGAAGTAAAAGAAACGAATTCTATGCGTACGTCGCGGGATACCTCTAGTTGCCACTCAAATCAATAGGAGGCAACTGCGCTGGGACCTTTTAGTCCGAATAGTAACCATTGGGAACAGCTGGGAAATACATTTCTAATAGTTACCATGGCAACAAAGAACATCGTTGGCCTAGTGGCATAGGAAGTCGACTCATGATCGTAAGATACAGAGTACGAAACCCTGGTTTTTTTAAGTACATTACTCGGTGCTCTCACGGGGAAGGAAAAACAATAAAGAGGCAAAAAAAGGGCGGTAACATGTGAAAATAGCCTATATTTAAATTAATCAGTTTTATTATTTTATTTTCAAGTAACGGGCCTAATGATTAATATTTAAGGTTTGAATGAAGTTAATTGTCGCGCAACTGGTTAACACTTAAGGTAGTTATGACAAGAAAAAGTTAATGGATTTTTGTATTTATAGAAGCTAATGCTATTTTGTTACCTATATTTGTTTCGCTACCCTTTGCCCACGATTTCGAATTGTCACATTCTGAAATTGTATTTAGTTTCCATGTTGATTTTAAAAGTTTATATTCATTCAAACACCGCGAATTTTAGTTTATTTATTTATAACTTCCGCCACAACGTTCGAGTAGATAACCTAATCAATATTTGGGGTTACAGATCTCATAGATGATTAACTGATTGTTTCAAACAAAGGTCATTCTCACACAACTCGTTAATCCGTTAATGGTTAATTCGACTCACTTTTAAATTAACTTCATAAGTTCATAACTTACTTTTCCAAAAAGACACCGCGCAGACCGCGCCGCGCCGCGAAAAACACGCACTGAAACTATCGCAGCGCGTGCCTATACTTTTCCTTGCCCCATACCAAATATTTAATCAATAAAATACTAACTCAAAGAAATGTAAAATGCTATTTCTATCACGAACGATTAACTTTAACTCCCGTTAAATCTAAACGAAGTTCAATTTCTAAGTGACTGATTAGCGATTAACGAGGTTAATTAACTATTTGATTAACGGTGCCCAGCTATGGTTTCAAAGTGAGGCGTAATTTATAAGGTACAGATGACTGGGGAGTAATTTAAAATTACTTTTCTGTTTTGTAATGTTATCTATCATTGAGTGAGTAAAATGTAATGTACGTTTTTCTAAATATAAAGCACAAATTAATGTATACCGCTTTAACTATACAAATATTTAATTGGCTATATTATACGTAAGTTACAAGTGTATAAAATTAAGTTTCGACCACTTTAGCAATTTACATGCGAAATTCACACAAGAATCTGGCAGTTTTACTAACTTAAAGCTGGTTTTTTTTAAATATGATGTACAAAGATTAGGTTATTGTAGATCAAGTGCAACGTATTTAGATTTTGTATTTATTATTTGTTTTTTTAGTAGAATAATAAGAATGACAAGCAGTTCAAACGAGAACCTTTTGATGATTTTCATTGGGATGAAATGGGCAAATTGACAACCCAATAAAAAAAAATGGTACTTAAAATATGCAGTAAACCATCACATTGTTTTAACACATTCAGTGGTAGCAATGGTAAATGCTAGGCTATCGCCTGTAACATCATTTTTCCATTATCGGTTTGTCAGAACAATGTGGTAAATCATTTGTAACTAGAAAACAAGCTTGTCATTCAGATTATTATAGCAAAAATACATTTGTTTGTACCTGAAACTATTAAATATTGAGTTAAAGCACTCTTTTTTTTTTAATAATTGGTCTACTTAATTGGTGCTTTTTAAATAAAACTGAAATGTTATATAATGTTGATTAAAAATCCAAAAAATTAAATAATAAATATATTAAATGTCTATGCACTTTTTTTTCCATGTTTTAATAAATTTCCGTTCTATTTTTCTGTTGTTGGAGAGGCTATCAGCCAGGGAACACAGGGAGTTCTTCAGAGCTTGCCATTGCATAAAGCTGAGGTGGTGAGTTAATGAGAGCTCATTGTTTTCATTTCTAAAAGATTCTTCCTTCGATAAAAAATCATTTAAAGATTTTGTATTAGTGACATTTGCAGGAGAATGTACATAACTTCTTCCCATTTTAGCTGCAGCTTTTGTTTCTGAGGAGCTCTGAGACGAATTATAGCTTTCTCTAGAGACAATCTCTCCTTGATCTGTGTTTTGAAATAGTGTAATCTGGTTTGCTGGAAAGGGTAGAGTGTCTACCTTATTTAGATCTGGTATCAGTGGAATCTCAGTGTTATCTTCTTCATTAAGCTGCTTGACAAAGTCTAGAATGCTGTCAAGGTTATCACCGTCTTCATCTTCAATTAAACTAGTTTGCATGGCTATACACTTATCAGGTGACCACTCAAATCTACCAAAGTTATCTATATCTTTTAGGTCTAACCAGTTTCCTAAATCAGATGGAAGTTTGTAATTGTAAGCGAGGAAAGTCAGTCCTTTGATCTGCAGTTTATCCAGCCAAGGAAATAGGTGTGAATACCACCTGCAGCAGTGACGCAGGAGCACTAAGCCAATAGACCACAATCGACTCAGCACTGCATACGGCATTAATGACATCCAATGACTCTCCCCACATTTGACACGGTCCAAATAAAACACTGATGCTTTTCTGGCACAAATACATATTCTCAACATCACTTTAGAAAATGTCATCAGTCTTATTAAAACATACTCGAGCATTTGTTTTGTTGGTAAATAAACTTCATCATTAGACGGTGGTAAAGTAAGAGCAAAGTTATCAATGTCCTTCAAAAAATTCAGACTCAGATACCGGCGTAGGGCCACGTTTAACTTTTTGATATTTCGGTAACCAATGTCGTTACGAAATTTTTTGTCGAATTTGTATGCAAATCTAGATAGTATTGCGCTTTCTTTGTGTAAGGGAGATTGGTTGGAAAGTATGTTGATTATGTTCTTACAAGTGGACCTCAACACTGAAATACCTGAAAAGAATTTATAGCAAATTTTAGTTTTAAAGATTAGAACCCAACACAAGTAGAAATTGAAACTCCTAAACATACCATCAACGCCACTACAAGGAAATGTATGGACAGGAGGTGGCAACAATGAGGCATCATTCCAAGGCTCTAACATATCGTATCCAAAACTATATCAGCACAAAGTTTAATAAAATGCTTATCCCCAATTTAGGATCTTTTAATAGGATAGCAGTTGTAATGTAAATACTATAAGGTGATTACTGCTCGTTAACTTATTTGTATATTGACTGACATGACACGTGAGACGAACGAGATAAATTTCATAAATTGTGTATGACAGTTTTGACAGGACAATGTCAATTTGACAAACCGAGGTCCATTCCGAATCATTTAATCATGATTTAATCATACCGTCATACGGGGAACATAGGCTCCAACATACAACGAATTTTAAGATATCTCTTTTCCCCTTTACGAATTTTATGTTTTTTTTCTACTCAGGTTTCATAAACTGCTAACAATGATATTGTTAAAGGAAGGGAGCTAAATTAAATTCGAACTTTGATTTTCAAAGTAGGGACTCAGTTTTGAACGAATGTCAACTCGTCAAGTGGACCACAGATAATATAAATAAGAAGAGGCTCTACCTGGAAAATCGAATTTCGAAATTGCGGTAGCTTCATCCCTGCCATTCGTTATTCGAGACTAAATCAAGAGAAATGAATGGAGCTAACATAACTTCGAACTCCAATTTTCAAGGCAGGGCCTCGGTCACCAAACCCACGACTACCTTATAAAATTTAAAAGCTAGCGACATAATGCGTGTCTCAAATAGTCTGAACTGAACGTTTGTTTTGACACATAGACACTGCATTTAGGTACTAATTTACTTGATTTGATTTTTCTTAGCATACATAGACAGTAGACACAGCATTCTAGGACAGCAAAGCTAAACACATATCCATCCTAACCTAATGTGTGCTTAAGCTACCTACCTCACTCACCTCACTGACCGCTTGCTACCGGACGAAGTACCGGCTACGTCGACGGGTTCAAATTAAACAGGTAAAAATTACCAGCATTAGGCATATTTAAGTTTCTAAAATGATTTAAGGAAGCATGTACGACTGTAGGTTATTTATTGTATTTGATTTGTATCACTATTATGGCTTTCAGATCGTAAGTATGCCTAAGAACAAGAAAAAGCAAGATAATAGTTCCAGCGATAGTGATGACGGTCCTGTCGATGTAAGTTAATTTTGCATTAAGTACCTATCTATTTTACATTCCTATTCGTGAACTTACCTTCGCTACGTGTTTTCTTACAAATGTCGTTTTTTTTTCAGAGAAATGTTCCTCCAGAAAAGAAAGCCAAAATGGGGTCTAGGACAGATGACAAAGAACCAACTTGGGTTCTTGAGGGCAAGAAGCTAGTCAAAGTACGAGAATTTAAAGGAAAAGTTTATGTGGATGTCAGGGAATTCTATGAGAAAAATGGTGATATGCTGCCTGGGAAAAAAGGCATCAGTTTGACACCTGAGCAATGGAGGAAACTACTAGCTTTGGGTGATGAGGTTAATGAAACTATAAGCAGTAAATGCTAATTATGTGTAACCAATTTCCGTGCCGATTGCTGAATGTTATAAGTACCTACTTAACTTGTAAGATTAAAAGTTGATTGAGTAATGAAGTTGTTTATTTGTCGTGAAAATTTATGGTTTTGTTAGAACTTTGCTTACCTACATATAAGCGTGAACTAGGTACTGAATGTCGTCGAAAGGTTTGTATCAATAAATGTAGTAAGTATCTATTTATGAAAAATCTAAGAAACAAGGGCAAAACGTTTTTATACGGGTTTACTAATGTTTTACCAAATCATCATTTTACAAACTTTCATTTTGCAAAGAGGCGACGGCCCGGCCTTCCCGCCGCATTATTTTACAATTTCATGTGGTTAAAAGTCCAGTCTAACGTAACCTTACTTATTTAATAAGTTCATGTAACCTTTGTAATATGTAATGGTTTAAGCACAAAAACATTTTTGCGAAATGAAAGTTTGTAATATGATATACTTATAGGTACCTATACCTACAAGAGCTACAAGACGTTGACAATACGACATGGATTTTACCGCCTAAAATCTTGGCCCTGTACTTACCTATCCCAATTTTACGACAAATTAATGCTTAAGTAGGAACCTACGATCTCAACAGTGAGATTAATTTAATTACTTACAGATTATAAAGGTACTACTTATGTCACACATTAATGCAATGTTCTTAATTTGAGAGCATTTAAAATGAATGTTTAAATAGGTACGTACTTACGGTTCTTTTATCTCTAAGAGTAGGAGGGCCATTGAGTAGGTACTTACTTGTGTTTATTTGCACGTGCTGTCTTTTAAGTCGGTGTAGTTAAATGTAAAAATATGGGAGAACGCAACATCTCAAAAATATGTTTTAATGCACCTTGTTTCAGTGTAAGTAGTACTTCGTACCGTATATTAATGAGAGGATTCGACACATATGTTTAGCACTAGGCTGTACAACTACAAGTGTACGTATGACCCAGATAAAAAAACTGTAGGTAAATGTAAATGCATGCGCTATCGAATTTTCGACCAGAGCCTCTATTCTAGCAAAGATGGGAATCTTTGTAATGGGAATTAAAAAGTTTCAAACAGGATTCATTTGGACCGTTTGTAGCTTCAGTATTTGACGCCGCGCTGGCATAGTTGGTAGTGACCCTGCCTACGAAGCTAGCGCCCTGGGTTCAAATCCTGGTAAGGGCAGATATTAAGTGTGATGAAAGCGAATATTTGTTCCTGAGTCATGGATGTTTTCTATGCACTTAAGTAGATGTTTCTCTATATAAGTATTTATATCGTTAGTACAAGCCTAGAGCTTAAAGCATAGAGCCTAGACCTAGTTCGGGACTAGGTCAATTGGTGTGACATTGTCCCCCGTGATAATATGAAGAGGAAAACTAAATAAGTACTTACAGAAGGTACTTAAATTAAAATTATACTTACCTACTCAATGTCAGTGTACAATAATTTAGTTTGATATCGAACATTGAATGAAAAGTGATAAGTGGCTTGGGTTTAATGACTAAGGTTGGTGATGGTTATTTAAAGCAAAATTTAAATTAAACACGTTCGCAAAGATAATTGTTTTTATTTAAATAAAAGATAATTTTACTACACCTCATACTGAAACATCTGAAAGCTTAAACTTACAAAGTAATGTATAAATAGGTAAATGAAACAGGTACACAATTTGAGCTGTTTTAAGATAGGTACGAATTAGTCAACAAACATTCTATTAACTAAACTATTGAGTATAAATACCAACTTCCACTAGATTTTGAACATCTCACGGAAGCTTGCAACTTAAACATTTGTTCACGTTTAAAATGTATAATTTCAAGTAAAGTATATGTAAATTGTGGAAGAAAGGAAACTGTGTTGCATGTTGATTATTTCTGCAATATCCAAATATAAAAGTTACAAAACTTTTCTTACAAAACCCTTACTACTCCAGTAACTTTATACATCAGTACCGTTACCACGAGTTACAATTACCGTACTCGCTACCGAGTCGAATGCTCTGTCCCTCGCACTCTATTAGAATACTGCGTGGTCTGCGAGGGACAGAGCATTCGACTCTGTAGCTAGTACGGTAATTGTAACTCACGGTAACGGTACTGAGCTTGCGTCAAATCCGGTTGTTCTGATTTTTAACAAAGTTACATTCGGTGCTCGAGGTCACAAAATTGGATTATTTATGGGCCAACATCATACTACCAAATTTGACGAAAGTACCTTTTTACAGGCGAAAAGGTTACTGGACTATACTTAGGTAACTACTAATATTATTATGAAGATAAATGCAGTACGCCCATTGTACTCTTACATAGCGATTCGGCATACCAAGTATTCATTATGGAAGTAAAGCTATGCCCGAATAGGGAATAATTGAACCTGTGAGTTTCTGCCACCAGTATTCTTACCATGAGTTACAATTACTGTACACTCTGAGTACAGTAATTGTAACTCATGAGTGTACAGATAACAATACATACTGAGAGCATTTGACTCGCTAGCCAGTACAGTAATTATAACTCATGGTAAGAGTACTGGTGGCAGAAACGCAGTGTCGACTTTTTCGGTATCTAAGAGACCAAACTATGTGCTACAGAACAGTACTACCAATTTATTAACACCGATCGGAAATCTTCGTTTTCTATGAACGAGTCACAAATGTACTCTCAGTCGCGAGTGCAGTTCAGTTGCAAAGTGTGAAGGCGATAGCCAACCGAAAACCGAACGCTATTAAGAGGATTGTAAAATTTGTAAAGCTAAAAATGTCCATACAAAATGCTATTATAACGTTCCCTTCCTCTTAAACATCCGATTTTTACGATTTTTGAAAATTTTGTTTTTTATGAAAAACTAGGTCTGTAGGTTTTTTCCAAGAAAATATTTCATGGAAAGAAACAGATAAAAAATAAAAAAGGAAACGAACAGACCTGGTTTTTCATAATAACTACAACATATTCAAAAATCGTGAAAATCTGACTTCATTTAGGGGGTGTGAAATGTTATGGCCTGCGGCTAAATTAGTATGGTACATTTTTGACAGCTACGCGATTTACGCGTCTCTTAACCCTTTGAATGCCTTGATACAAACGTCGTCCTCACACGTCAATGACAGCTGAAAACCACAGCTAATGCCAAACTTACGCCACAAATACTCGGGTCTATTTTGCACTGTATCTGTGACCACTATATGGGTTGATGGCGTGGTAGGCACGACAGTACATGACCCCTTAATCGGTTCTTGACGTTCAAATGGTTAAGGAGTTGAGAGTACTACGATTACCGTACGGTCGAACCCTTAAAATTTGGCTCTACGAAAGAGATTGTTAGATTATACAAAATACATAAACGACGACATTAGAAAAATACATCTATTGATTACTTTATTATATCTTGTTAGTAAAAAGGACTACAATTTATACATATTCATAAAACATTAAGTGTATAAAAGAAACAACCCATTTTCTATATGGCGTTAGAGGGCATGACTAGCGTTTCAGTAACATTTGGTTTGCATTCCAGCTTAAACTACAACTAAATACAAAAGTCTACCTGGCGCGATTGACTTTATTACTTCATCACGTGTAATAGTTATTTATGTGACTGGTGTATAATGCCTAATTATGCGTACAGTCGCATACATAACTTTATCTAGACGCATATCATAAGTTTTCTACAATATGTGAAAAGCCTGTATCTGTAGTTGCACTGTACCTTAATGTACCTGTATCTTAATGTTCACATTAAAGTATAGGTCACCTATACTTTAATGTGAACATTAAGATGCAACTACATCGATAACCGATACTTTAATGACATTTGAAATGTCCGTTAATATTAAAATACAACCACAGATACAGATTTTCTAATATAGGGCATTTGCATCGTTTCTGAACATATGATAGAGAAGTTATGATATAGTAGATAAACATTATTATATACCCTCGACGAGATTCGTATGATAAATTTGTCATGTATATATACCCGCTACCAACCTTAAAACTATATATGCCATAGATTAAGGACTTGGGTAAACAGATAGGGAACAGAACACTACTTTGTGCCAGTTTCACGTTTTGTGACACTCATTAAGCAACTAACGAAAATCCGGCCAAGAGCGAGTCGGACTCGCACGAATGTTACAACCGCTCTTGGACTATTACCACGAGTAGCGCTAACACTTACAATTAAATGTTGAATTTCGCAATAAATTGTTTTAAAAACGTTATGTTGTATTGTCATCGCAGTTCATCCGTCTAGTGGCACCGACATTAACTATAATTGTATTTTCTAATACTTTAAAGTTAGTTCTTGAAACTGAAGGTGGACAATTTCATTCATTGCCCGTGGTCCTACTGTGTAGTCCTACTGATCAATGATTTATATTTGAATATCAAATTAACAGGGTCGACGGAGCTGCGCTGGCGCGGAGCTCCTATTTCTGGGTGGTTTGGGCCTCCGGCCCTGCTGCAAAACTAACATAACCTAAACCTACCTCGTATTTAAGAATTTTATGATTTTAATTTTAGTCAGTAGGACTACGCAGTAGGACCACGGGCAAACTACCGACAATTTAGTAACAACTCAATACACAATTTGTAGGATAAAAGTGCAACAGAATATAAAAGAAAAGTAACGTTCCTAAATCTTCGAAGCAGTTTCCATACGATTAGGGTAAGACTATCGATAGGGATACACTAACGTTGGAAGAGCAGATGTAATTACCCGATCGATAGACTTAAGAAAAACCGGGCAAGAGCATGTCGGACCATGCTCAGTGTAGGGTTCCGAAGCCGTAACGACAAACACAAAAAACTATCTCAAAAATCAACATGTATGAAACAATTTTCTATTTAAAGTTATTTGACGCTGTCTTAGATGATTTTTAGTAGGTATAAACCCGTTAATCGCCTGTATCTCAGGAACTAATCATGTCTACTTAGCCGTGATAGTTTTCCTTTAAAATTCGTTATATGCGCTTTCGTTGAAGATTTTTTTCAGATTTTTAGTACTTGTAGTTTTGGCTGTAGGGGGGGGGGGGGGACACTTGACTCTAACAAAAAATAGCGCTTTAAAGCTTAATATTTCATAAACGGATCCCTTAATCGAAAAACTGTTTTCATAAACCCGCAATATTTTTAAAAGACCTATCCAACGACACCCCACACTATGGGGTAGGCAAGAAAAAAAAAAGACATCCCCACGTTACGTGTAGGGGAGGTGCATTAAAAAAAAATATTTTTCAAAATTTTATTTTACCACTTTGTTGGCGTAATTAATATGTACATTCATGCCAAATTACAGCTTTCTAGTACTATGAGTTTCTGAGCTAGACTGGGGACGGACGGACGGACGGACGGACGGACATGGCGAAACTATAAGGGTTCCTAGTTTGACTACGGAACCCTAAAAAAGGGGTGTGTACCTAGAGGCATACTTTAGTTAATTATTGTATGTTTATGAATAAAAGGGTTAGCCCTGTACATTGTGCATTGACTATTGAGTTGCAAAGTAAAATGTCCATCCTTAACCCTCAAGGTTGCATAATTTATTATTTTTATCGATAATCAAATATATTTTGAGTTGTTCGTACGTAGGATGCATGCTACATCATGAATTTAAAAGTAAAAAAAATCTTTTGCAATTACATCAGCTGCACGGTTAGCGCCAACAATTCTACAACAACACACAATTCACAACACAAAATAGACAACAATGGACAATTCTCGTTGGCTTGGCTACAAATTCTATTTTTACTCATAGAGCACCATTTTTTATGCGATTTTATAATGAAGCCAGTTAACATCTCGGGCTGCGCTGCCGTCACATCCTATAAACACGGTGTATAAAGTGGCACAGATTATTGCTCGTCCTTCTCTATCTACCCGCCTTTACACATGCTGGATATGCCTCTTTGCTCCCTGCATTTCGGTGGCAACAACTCCATCACCAGTATTTTTACACACGTAAACCAGAAAATATCATTACCATTACCTTTAAAAGGAATAATCATTTCATTACATACTTAAGAACTATGCTTATTTACTTTTTGGCTTGATATGGAAGCAGTGAATGTTGAAATGTTCACACATTTCTTGAACCTGGAAATAAATATTAAGTAATAAGTAGAGTTAGGACTTATGGTGGCTAATCGTGGTTCTAGAATCCATGGAGTCGCGATATCCTATTTATTATAATACATATCACTTTAATTTTGACCTTACAAATTTAAATGAATTTTGGTATGGAGGACTTCTCTGCTGTGAAAGCGTTACAAACAAGCGAATATTAGTAGGTATGGAAAAGCGGAACTAAAAATTGATTTAGTTCAATTTGAAGTATGATCAAACTGAAGGTCAAATCAAAGTGTCATGTATTATACGTGTTTTTGTTGAATTATAATAATTACGAAATAGGGACTCCATGGATTCTAAAACCACGGTATGCCACCGAAATCCTAATCCTAGTAATAAGTTACAGGCAGACCCTAGGCCGAGATACTAGGCGGTAATAGTACATTACTTAACAAGGGCTGTAAAAGAAAGAAAGCCCGAAATCGCAGGTATTTGAGACCCGAGCCGTAGGCGAGGGTTGTAAATATGCGATAGAGGGCTTTCTTTTTTACTGCCCGTGATGAGTACACAATTTTACGTCTTCACCTGGCCACAATGCGAGTTTTACCGTGCGCGCAGCGTGCGATAAAACTCACATTATGACCAGGTGTTACGTAAAAATAGTTTTATATCCATCGAAATATAATAAACTATGGAAGCGTAACTGACGCTGACAATCTGCCCCACTGACTTAGTGCCGCGTGTATCAAATCAATAGAGCAAATTTTTTTTTTTTTTTTTTTTTTTTTTTTATGTCATAGAGATGACAAACGAGCACACAGGCCAATTGAAACAATGTCATAGGGCTGTCACCCTGAAGACATTTTTGTTACAAAAACAATGGACTTGTTACTTGTATTATTTATTTAGTTAATTTTATGAATAAATTATTTAAATCTTTTTGATATAACTCGGTAAAAAAAAACTGAACCATGATCCACCAAAAGTGAAATTAAATTTAAAATTGGCCAAGAATACGGATGATAAACGCATTTAAAACCGTTAATTAGACAGCGGTTAGACAGAGAGATCAGACATGCATTGTGACGTCATGTTCTGTTATGCTACAATGAGATAGGAACAAATCTTTGTGCTTTGGATTAATAAACTTTGAAAATAAGTGATGAATATTCCCCACTGCAGACTCACCACTCTGGTGCCGTAGGCGACGTGGTAGAGCGAGCAGCCGAGCGTGAGCGCGTGCAGCAGCGCCAGCTCCGCCGCCGCGCCCGCGCCCGCCAGCGCCGCGCCCGCGCCCAGCGCCAGCGGCCACAGCAGCGGGCTGCCCGCCGCGCAGCGCGACCCGCTCATCTGCGACACGATCAGCCGGCACTGCGCGCCGATACCATAACACCTTTACTATCCAACACCCAAACTGACCGCTGGGGCAATAACACCCGGGCAACGTAGGAATCGCGGCATGTCAATACCGGATTTATTCAAACGTCTATAACATAATATTTTTTAGTTTTATTTGAGATGTTATTATTATCACTTTTTTTT
>CAWYPN010000359.1:0-17465 GCA_963966035.1 Acleris laterana
GCGATGCTTTTGCGATGTTGCTATATCTTGCTACGAAAAAGGAAGAACTAGTGGGTCCAACCCCTGAACACTCAAAAACTGCAAGATCTGCAAACACACCCGCACGCAACATGAAATAAGCACCTGCCCTCTTCGCTCTGCTAGTGACCACGACCGTTGCGACAACATCGACACGTCGAGGATTATCAATTATCAGTACCTATTAGATATTTGGGTACTTAACTGAAACGCGGAGAAAAACACCCAATCTTTTTGAAAAACGATCAAAGTTGTCACAGCGTAAATTTATTACTAAGGGCGGTGAAGTTAAGTCAAATTCGTATTTTTGTGCAATGGGGCAGTTGCGAGGGAAAATCCACCAATAGGATTATTTTGAGCTTCACTATTGGTGGATTTTTCCTCGCAACGCTACTTAGCTGCCTCGCACAGCTCTGGTGCAAATGCGGTCTAAAGATAAAATAAATAAATAAACTATCGAATGTGTACAAACACCGTATACCTAATGATATTCATGAATCGTGATCATGACATTCATGACTCCCACGTAGTTTTCAGATAGCGCTGTGACGAGAATTATTGAATTTGAAATTATAATTGAAACGATAGAATAGTTACGATTGTAACCGCCACGTGCGCGTGCGCGCATGCCCGTTCAACCTCCGTGATAATGGAGTGTTATGAGACTTATGAGCATGTATTTGCGCTATACGCTTCTAAATACTTACAAAAGTAATCCTTTGGAAAATTGCTGCTTAAATACCAAAGCGCCACAAATCAAAAAACGTTTTTGTAGCGCAAGTAAAAACACAATTTATGGGATACGTAACAAATTTGAATAACAATTACCCTTTGAGTAGTCAGCTTAACGGGAAAAGGCGGCCACTTTTTTCCGTTAAGTTGATAACTCGAAGATGAATTGTTATTAAACTTTGTAATTTACCCTATAAGTTGTGTTTTCATTTGTAGTATAAAAACTTACCGACCAGTTTCAAGAAAATACTTTAGTTTATTAGAAAACACTATAATAGTAATGAGGGCGCCACAGAACATCCGGCGTACGCTCGGCTCGGTGCAGTCTTAAGTACTAAGAACCTTGCCATCTGAAACACTTACGACGCTTATTAGTCTTATGAGGAAGCTCAAAGTGCGTTATCTCTCCGCCATCGCCAGCCGCATGGCGCTATCGCGAGCGATATCCGCGTGACGGTATAAGTAGGAGAGCGTTATCTGGATAGGATTAGTCAGTTTTCCTTATTATTCACTAACCGACCCGGCAAACTTAGTACCGCCTGAGAAGGGTTTTCTCGTAATGTATTCCCATGTTTTAATAGTTATTCTGCTATTTGGGGCAGAAACAAATCCAACAAATCAAAGATCATAGAAATCGGTGCAGCCATTCCTGATTTATAAATGGTGGAAACAACCCGACTTTATTTTGCATAAAGATATATTTATTTAAAACAAATATTTAAATAGTACATTATATCCAGCCACTTATCCACTTAGGTATTGGTCGCTGAGTCGCTTCTCGACTGGATCAGTCAACGGCTATATCTAAAATTATTAAAAAAGACCCGACTGTAGTAAAAATGACAAATGAAAAGCGAAAAACGAGCTTTATAATCTATAGACAATTGTACTTTAAGACCTCGTTGACAAATCAGACAATTTATACCAAGTATTATATAAATGTGACTTGAATTTTCGACAGGTTATTTAATTGTATCATGTACGTTTGATACCTTATACCGTACAGTAGCCAAATAAAACATTAAGGTTAGCGTTATAAATGTTATCGACTAAGTCGAACTTATCTTTCTACGTTCAGCTTTAAATTCCTTCCAAAAATAAATATAAGATTGTCTACCTTTATAATATTACTACACTAAAGTTGTTTTTTTTAATAAATATATAAAATTAAAAAAAATACTAGTGAGGAGGCTAACTTGTCATCCGGCTATGGTACAATACCATGACTTGACAGAAGTTTACGAAGCATCTCTGAGTTTTGCGTTTAGTTTATACATATTTATTTTGAAGTCGGTTCAATAGACTTTGAAGTCGATTGCGATTGCGAGTGCCTTATGCAATAAGACTGCGGAACTGCTATGGTAACGGGTTTAACTTCATTGTAAAGATGCATTACAAGTATAACAACAGAGTGGCTAACGTTGACGCGTGCCCGGTTGCAGGTGAAGGAGCGGCGCGAGAAGTTCCTGACGGCGAAGTACGGCAGCCACCAGATGGCTCTGATCCGGAAGAGGCTCGCCGTCGAAATGTGGCTGTACGACGAGCTGCAGAAGCTCTACGACGTGCCTGTGAGTATCTACTAGTTAGCACAAGTTCAATGATTCAGCCCTGGTGCCGACCAGTGAGGTCGCGCGCAGAACATATTACCTTTTTCTTTGTTCTGTGGGGTGTGACTCTGGCCTGTTTTATAAAGCTACAATTTACTGGTTACAATTTTCTATTTGACACAACCTCGACCAATGACGACCAGCTAATGGAGCAGTGTTGCCAGTTTAGACTTGTTATATTGTTATAGTCCATTTCAAATACGAAGGCCCGATGCACTTGAGACGGTCATTAGGCGTTAACAATAGATAACAAAAGGCAAACATTATGAGCCCTATTGTTAAGTTTCAAGTGCATTGGGCCTTCGTATTTGAAATGGACTATACATGTAGCTTTAATATAAAACTTGACCCTGCAGTTCACGTCACATTGAGGCACTATTCCCACCGCCTACCCTCGATGAACTACGAATGTATGTAGGTATCTTTTATTGACACGAGATCTATATTTTTGTTTCAACAAACTATAAGTAGTGGAGAGAGTTGTCGCCGACAGTGAACAGCCAGCGATCTACTATTTATATATGTGTCTCTTATTGACACGGGATCTATATTTTTGTTTCGACAAACTATAAGTAGTGGAGAGAGTTGTCGCCGACAGTGAACAGCCAGCGATCTACTATTTATATATGTGTCTCTTATTGACACGGGATCTATATTTTTGTTTCGACAAACTATAAGTAGTGGAGAGAGTTGTCGCCGACAGTGAACAGCCAGCGATCTACTATTTATATATGTGTCTCTTATTGACACGGGATCTATATATCTTTTGTTCGTTTCTCGAGCGAGAAAATAGTTGATAACTAATCGCGTCCTCGCCGGCAGTGGCGCAAAAACCAGGGCTTGCTCATATGCACTGGCCATGTTTGGTACAAACTTTTAATCTTCCCTTGCAGTATAGGGAAAAATGTAATGAACCAATGAAAGCCTTTTATACGAGTTACTAAGAATTTCAAGTTCGAGTTTAGCTGATGTGGTGATGTAAAATTGTTGACCTCACGCGTACCCATGAGCGCAGGGGTTCCTAAACTCTTCAGTTTTAGGCGGATTACGGGTTTAGTATTTTGGCTAGGCAAAATAGGGCAGTTCCCGGAGAATGGCAGACAAGACCAGAGTGCCTCACGGCGCTCCTGCGGCGCACACTGTGGGAACACCCGCGTTAGGGAATAATTTCACTTGATATTTATCATGTGTAAATGCTATCAGCGTAAGAAGAGTGGCAAAGGTTAGAAAATCCTGTGAGCCGAGTATTTATTCCGGAACATCCATGAGCAGCTCTACACTTCACTTCAAGATGTCTGCCTTTAACTCTCCAGATTTTGTAATTTAATGTAAACTTAATCTAACGTGTAATTTGACGATATCAATAAATAAGTATCTGAGTATCTGATGGCACTTAGGTGCTTTTTAAAGCTACAGACTCAAATTTTATAATCTTTATCGGCCACCTATCTGGCATGAATATTATTCGGTTCTCCATCGTTTGCCCGAATTTGAATTGTATCACTTGCCATAATATTCATTGCCATGAAGGCATTTATTCTGAAACCGTGAACTATCCAGAATTGTTACAAAACAAACCTAACCTATTGGGCTCTATATGATGGTTTTTAAAAAATACCTGAAAGGAATGGCAAATAAATATTAAATGGCAATTTTACGCAATACCCTTCTTACACATTTAGCTGGTGAAATGTGCAAGTTTCCTCACATTTTTGATGGTAAAAGCATCGCTTATAGCAAAAGTTATCCAGGTTGAATAAACTCATTACTTGGCGGCCACTGGGCTCGAACTCGGTCTTGCGATCACGGCTCGACACCTCAAGGTCTCACTAGGCCTCTTGCTTCATACATTTATTACCTAAAATACGTACTAAAGATGAGTTTATAAATACTTTAAACAGTAATAGTTATTGTAAGGAAGTTTGTGATGTTCACGGAAAGCAATCGCCGTCTGCTACCATGAGTCATGCACTGATGACCAAAGCAATTGATTTGAGACGCTAGTCCTCGTGTTAGCAAGAAGGGTCTAAAAAGTAGAGACAAAGTTACTAGCAGGTTCCTTCCTACAGTACCTACCCACTGCCTTTAACCCCCTTACTTATAAACGTGGAATAAGCTTGGAATAGCTTAAAGACTGTCCACGATAAAATCGGGTCATGCATGCTCTCGTGTATCTTTGCAATGAATGCATATTTTCAAGCAGTTTTTTTTTAATAACTTGTATAATTATAATACTATATAATGAAATAAAATCGTATCATAATGTATGGGTATGTGTGAGTTTTCGCCAAATATATTCTATCATACCTTTCATCTCCTGTACCTACAGCGTTTTTTGACAATCTTCACTCGCTTCCTGCTTCTACGCCACAACTGTATTTATATTGTTACAAGCAGTTTTACGCACAATAGAATGTCGTCTTACGAAAAAAAAACTTTTTGAAACTCATTTCTATTTGTAGTAGTCAGGAACACTTTTTACTCCAAGCACTGAAAGTTGTTTTTGTATGGGAGGCATTTATTTGTCAAAAAGTCAAATTCGCCAAAGTTAAAAAACCTCAGAACTATCTTAATCTGAATACAATTAGGAAAGTTTTAACTATTGTGGTAAGATAATTTAATAAGGTATAATTTGGCTTGTATAATTAAAAATAATAAAATGTTTTAAAACGGAGATTTTGGTAAAGACTGTCAGAAGATCGTGTACAAAAAAATTAAGGTACTGTGGATTATATAAGGGTCAAAGACAAAGACGCTCTAACATTTTATTATGATTGTATTTTTATTATGTAGTTTCATAACCAATGACTATTACAAAAAAGTGCTGCTTGAAAATTTGCATTCATTAGAAATATACACCAGATCATGCATGGCCCGATTTTATCGTGGACAGTCTTTATGCCGTGCTATGTCACTTTCTGTCAGATGCAACTGTCACAATTACAGATAAGGACCAAGCATGGCATAAACTATTCCAAGCTTATTCCACGTTTATAAGTAAGGGATTAAATGTTTCTCTTTAATTCTTATGCTCTAAAGGCTACATTTAGAGTGAGTTAAGCTGCGTGTCCACTGCATCGGAGTCGGAGCGTAAAGAGCGGATGGATTTGTTGCTTTGTTTTGATTTCTATACAGGGTTATTGGTAATTCGACGTATTCCCGTTAGGAAGTGATAGGGGTGACTATTTGCGGTAATTTTAACCCCCATATGCATTATGCAAAAGTGAACCATTTTTGAGTTATCATGTTTTTTAGCTTTTTTCAAAATAAGTCAAAATTGCAGCATCAAAAATTTATTTAAAAAAAAGTATCAATTTAAATCAATTTTTTTCTTCTGATTTATAAAAACGATAAAATTCTGGTTATTTATCAATATTAAAACAACAATTATCGGTCCAAATTTAAAAATGCGAGACTAAAAACTATATTATTTCTAGATTTTTTAGATATCTTTTGCCACTAAAATGCCTTAAAAACAAAAAAATCGTTATGCAACTTGGCTTGCAGATTAATTTAAAAACATAACCGTTTTCTTAGCTCTCCAAAAATGCATAACAAATAGGAACTTATTTCAAAGAAACTGAAAAAAAAATGATCACAAAAGAAGCAGGCGGAAATTTGGATTCGAACTAAACACAAGGTAGTTCTTTGAAAAATCCCATAAAATTAATTAAAAACAATACCCAATGTCAATAAAACAAAAAAAACTATTTTAAAATAATAACCAGTAACAGTTTAATAGTAATAACAATTAACAATTAATAATAGTAACAATTAACACATTTTTTTATTTAAAGTTCTTGCTCGAAGTGACTTCCCCTATTGCGTACGCAAAGTCGCATTCTTTTTCTTAGTTGTGACTTAACTACCGAAGTAGTCAAATTATTACGCATTGCATTTGCTGCATTTATAATTCTCGTCTTGAGTTCTTCCGCGGATGACACAGGCGAGAGGTCGTAAACTATGGATTTCATGTGACCCCAGACATAGAAATCAACCGGCGTTAAATCCGGACTTCTCGCGGGCCACGGGAATGGGTCCTCCTCGCCCTATCCAACGATTAGGAAAATGGCTATCGAGCCATCGCCTAACATTGACACCAAAATGTGCAGGATATCCGTCTTGCTGGTATATCATGTTTTGCCTTGTAGCCAAAGGCACGTCTTCGAGGAGGGCAAACATTTCATTTCTCAAAAAATGTTCGTAAGCTGCAGCATTTAGATTGCTCGGTAAAAAATGTGGTCCGATTAAATTGTCGTCAACTATTCCCATCCACACATTGACCGAAAAACGGCGTTGCGACCCTTTTGGCCTCTTTTTATTAGGATTCTTGTGCACTTTCTCACTCCAATAATGTTCATTATGGTAGTTAGTAATCCCATCTTGATCGAATCTGGATTCGTCGGTCCATAGGATTTTATTCAAAAAAGACGCGTCTTCTAAATCCGCATTTAACATGAATCTACAGAAAGCAACTCTCCTTTCAGGGTCCTCTTCGTGAATAACTTGCACAGGAGTATAATGGTAAGGATAGAATCCTGCATTATGCACTGTAGACCACGCTTTCCATTGTGTTACAGAGAGTCGTGTGGCGACGGTGTTTGTCGAAATTGTTGGTTCATCGATATATTCTTGCTGAATATCCTCTTCGTAATTAACAACATGGACTGGGGGTCTTCCGGCATTAATTTGTCTTCTCTGAACACAACCAGTTTCTCGGATTCGCCTATACACTCCATTAAAAACGGATACATGGGGTAACCGGCGATTGGGAAACCGACGCGAATAATCATGACGAGCAGCTTCACTGTTACCGTTGCAAAAGCCGTAACAAAACATTACATCGGCGTATTCTTCATTTGTGTAATTATGAAACATCCGTTGTTCATTTTGATCAAGCTCTTCCATATTTTAATTCAAATTAAAAATTAAACTACAGTCGTGAGTGTATTTACTCCAAAAAACACGGCCCCAATTTGTGTAACAAAACCAATGCACGTGTGAAAAGTTTTTGAAAAAAGAACTCTTTGAAAACTTTGTTATTTTTTTTCTTAACCTGCCAGTTTGCTACCGGCATTAGCTTAGGTACGCATAAAAACTATTTGCAAGATATTCAAACAGTGATTTTAAGTTTAGTTCGGATACAAATTTCCGCCTGCTTCCTTTGTGATCATTTTTTTTTCAGTTTATTTGAAATATGTTCCTAGTTATTATGCATTTTTGGAGAGCTAAGAAAACGGTTATGTTTTTAAATTAATCTGCAAGCCTAGTTTCATAACAATTTTTTTGTTTTTAAGGCCTTTTAGTGGAAAAAGATATCTAAAAAATCTAGAAATAATATCGTTTTTAGTCTCGCATTTTTAAATTTGGACCGATAATTGTTGTTTTAATATTGATAAATAACCAGAGTTTTATCGTTTTTATAAATCAGAAGAAAAAAATTGATTTAAATTGATACATTTTTTTTAATAAATTTTTGATGCTGCATCTTTGACATATTTTGAAAAAAGCTAAAAACCATGATAACTCAAAAATGGATAACTTTTGCATAATGCATATGGGGGTTAAAATTATCGCAAATAGTCACCCCTATCACCTCCTAACGGGAATACGTCGAATTACCAATAACCCTGTATAAACAGAAATGCTGATCCGTGCACGCTGCCGCTGCAATTAAAAGCAAACTAATTAAATCGTTCCTGAGTGACGATTGTTCACTCAAGTTTGAAAAAGGAACAAGTTAAGGTTCCTTTTAAAACTTGTTCCTTTTGCTGTGAATAAGGTCGACGTCAACACACGCGTGATCTAGACAAAGACAAAGACAAAGCCAAGTTCAAGCAACAGAACTGGCGAGCCGCACCGTGTGTAATATTACACGAACCATTTGGAGCCACTTTTGACCCCCTCATAACTCAAAAACTATTCCACATAAACGTATCAAATTTGGCTCATATATTTAGACTTGCAAGATAAATATGTGTTCTAAATTTCATTAGGATCTCCATTCTTTTTACGGCGAAGCCCACAGCAGAGAATAATTTTTACATTGAACTTGGCTTCCCTTTTTCACATTTATGTTTTTGTTGGGATAGTACTTAACGCACCGAGTACGGGACTCTAGTTATCTAACTTTGTCTTTATTTATTATAGTCTGTGTCAATTGGAATTTGCCAAGATATAAACAAATTGGTACTGTTTGACACATAAACTCAAATATTCATCAAGAGTGTTTTTATTTAAAATAACGTATAATTAATGAGTATTTCATAAAAGTACGTGATATTCGAGGAATAATGGTAAATTGGTTCATTTGGTTGTGTTTACATCTTTGCCAATTCCAATATTCCTTACGGTTAAGGAAACCTACATATTCGAACAGTTGAATGTGTAAGAGAAATGCACAAAGCTTCCACGGGGTCAGTGTGTCTCAAAGCGCTCATCTATATATATGGATATAATAAGAGGGTGACTGATCGATGTGTGTTGTCTGTGCAGAAGGAGGCGGCGGGCGGCGCGGGCGCACAGGAGGTGGACGTGGACGTCGACGAGCTGCTCGACATGGACTCGGACGAGCTGCGGCGCGCGCACCTCGCGGTCAGTACCCCCGCGACCACGTGTGACACACACACACACACACACACACACACACACACACACACACACACACACACACACATAGAAACACATACATAGTGTTGCCAGGTCTAGTCTATCATATATCATAAATCGGAAGTGTACTAGAAAAAAATCGGTAGTTGGGTTTTCAAATTGGCGCCCTATAGTAAAAGTCAATGTACGAAATTCTTCATTCTCCAGAACATTTTCAAGTACCTAACTTAATCCACGCACTACTTGTGCTACCCGACGTTAAGTTAAGACCAAAACTAGCTTTATCTTCTCGGTGCCAGGGCTCGGATACCGATTAAATTTTCAAACCGTTATTTTTCATTTCGGTTCCGTTTTCATAAACCGGTTTTTGGAGCAACCTTTATATAAAGTTCTTTTCGAATTAACCAGTTTCGACTTAAAAAAAACGGGTTAATCCAGACACATACCGCGCGCGTCTTCTCATCGCAAGTGTAAAAACAAGTTGCAACGAAAACATTGGTTTCTCGACTCGCTGCTCGTGGATTAAATCGGTTAAATAAAGTTCTCGAAACGTTCGCGTTCCGTAGAAAAGTTCGGAGCAAAACCGAAATAAACCGGTACTAACCGATATTTTTTAAACCGGTTCCGAGCTCAATGCGAGGCCCCTTAGGGCAGCAGGCAGATGTCGCTGGCGCGCTTGAGCTACCCACATTAAACCGCAGTTCCGTATTGACTTATTTATTCTTTGCTTCCAGGCGTTACTAGCTGATGCCAAAAAGCCCCAAAAAGATGTACATGTGAGTATCCCTCCTTATCCTTGGGTTAAATATGCATACATGCGATAAAATATACGACAGGGATGAACATTCAAACGAAACGTGTGAAAAAGGGTTTAGCCGAGTTTATTATTATTCATTACGGGTTCAATACTTTAGTGATGTAAGCAATTGGTTTGATATAAAATGTTTTACAGCGTTTTTTTTTTTTCAGAAATTCATCAACGAATTGCTAGATAAAGCAAAAACTCTGTAGGTTAAGTGACAACGGAACCAAATCTCATGAAGCGGAGTGCCGCCTGCGAGCCGCGCACGCCGCGCGATACTCTTAACGATACGATAACTAGTAGATAAGCATTTTAATGACCTCAGCTGATTTGGAGTAGATTAGTTTAAACCGAAGCGTGGTGAGCCGGCCGCGCGCGGGCCGGCGCCGGCGCACCAGACATATCACGTCCCGCCGCCGCGCCTCGGCGGCTCCACCGATCGCATCATAGTGTACAACGTTAATCGGGATAAGAAAAACCGTGGACAAGTAGCTACGGTAGTACTTTTTCTGGCAATTGTGTTAATTCTTAAACTTCATAGTAGACCGTGTAATTTTTATGTAGCTACAGTTTACTTAATAGCAATAAGAATCAGAGCAATTTACAACTGTAAGAGCTGGTTTTCGTAAATGTTTGATTGTACACGTAATTAATATTTGGTACATTAATGAATACATCAATGACCACACACACCGTACACGTAGAATAGTTTTAACCCGGAAAAATGCGATCCTCCAGGAATAATTGTAATATACTTAGACAATACATTAAAAAACCGTGATAAGAAACAATTTTGGACGATTTTAGAACTGGGGGGTTATTATGACATGGCTATGCAGTTCATTTAATGGTGAGCGTAAAGGACGGAGCTATAGCAGTTACATAACTCTGTCCCTTTCTCTCAGCGTAAAATGAACTGCATAGCTATGTCATAATAACCCCCCTGGTTTAAGAACTTTATGAACAAACGCACAGAAAAAAACAAAAGCAATTATCTAATTCTTCAGGTTTCTCAGAGAGTAGGGCGTTTTCACTAAAAAGTGTACCCAATTAAGGACTGAAATTAAGGAACTTTAACTTTGTCAGTTTTGTGACGAAAATTAGCCATACAATGCGGCCGTCAATATATAGCTAATTTTCGTCACAAAACTGACAAAGTTAAAGTTCCTTAATTTCAGTCCTTAATTGGGTACACTTTTTAGTGAAAACGCCCAGTAAGTAAGAGAAATGTTTCGTACTTACCTCTGGTTAACAGATCACACAATGTTTTTCTCATCTCGATGTCCCCGCGCCCGCACGCCGGCTGCGACCGGGTTACCTCTAGTGCTGTAGTAGCGAGCCGAGTGTTTGCTGTCCTCGTATTGTTAATTAATATTTTGTAAAGGCGCGAGCGCTGCGCCGGCGGGCCGCGCCCCGCTGACCACTCGCCTCCGCCGTCCGAGCATGCTTTCCGTTAAAAACATCCAGGTTTCGACACAGTCCGACTTGCGCGCAAACAACGCATTTCTTGCATATTTCGGCAATGTTTTGTGATCTTGAAGGACGTTCTTATTAGTTAAGTTTTCTCTTCTTCGTCACCTGTCGTTGCCGAACATATCAAGGGCCGCAGTGTGAATGTGAGGTCTCACGAGTGATGCTGTGCACTTAGTAATAAGGATGTCAGTGATAAATAATTTACTGTCTGGCGAAACCTGTCATTTAATACGCTGTTACTTGCCTTGCTGACTTTACTAGAAGTTAACTTTACATGCTCTCGTAGCTATTGCTATGATCAATTTTGGGGCTTGTCCCATTCGCTACCCGCTTGGCAGTGTCCGGAACATGGCCGCCGCCCGCCGCGCTCGCCCACGCTGATAGACTTTTGTAATAAATCGATTTATTAGATGTATGTATTTTATTGGCCTCACCATACTTCTCTCCGTTTCACCGTGAGTCCGGCTGTACAGTCAACAGCATAAATAAGTGATCATTTCTGTACCTTGTCGCTTTCAATCGCAATTTAGTAAAAAAATTCAAACACAACGTGAAAGTGACAAGGTACATAAATGATCACTTATTTATGCTGTTGACTGTACACGCACCGAGACTGCGAGCGCGTACAGCCCGGCCCTTGGGCAGGGGCAGACCGAGAAACGGTCGCTCCAGGCGCTCATTCCCGAAATACCATGACTGACTCGTGGTCCCACTACTTCGTCCCACTGCTCTTTTCTTTTTCGGGCGTTTAAAGATACCTAACGAACCTAACCTACTTACTTTTGCGGAATAAAAATGGTTTCTGCCTAATTTCCAACGAAAGCGAATAGAGCAGTGGGACGAAGTAGTGGGTCCACGAGTCAGTCGCTCCGAAATACCAGTATTTTAAAATACCTGATTCTCAATATATCGGAATCCCAAAACTAAACATACAAATTAGGGTATTATTTATTATCTTTACCCAACATTTCGAATCTGGTTTTTTGAGAACCTGGTAAAAAGAGTAGTTTGGTATTTTGGGAATTAGCGGCTCCAGGCGCCCTCCAGGTAGCAAGGGGCGCCAAAATACCAATGTTTGTCTGTCCAGAGAACATCCAAACGTAAACATACAACTAGGGGCGGCTGATTCGTCCACCAGGATCCCCCAGGAGATAGAATCCTCTGAACGCGGATTCATAACGTTAAATCTGAGGTAGGTTGCCAGTTCATCAGCAGCAAAACACCCAGAATTAGGAGCCCCGCGAAAGCGGAGCTCCGTTGACTCTGTTGAATGTGTCCCCTGGGGGATCAGGCTAGGGGATTCTGGTGGACGCAATGCTATGGGGAAAAACATCACAAAAACAAAAACAGGAGGTGGACGTGGACGTCGACGAGCTGCTCGACATGGACTCGGACGAGCTGCGGCGCGCGCACCTCGCGGTCAGTACCCCCGCGACCACGTGTGACACACACACACACACACACACACACACACACACACACACATAGAAACACATACATAGTGTTGCCAGGTCTAGTCTATCATATATCATAAATCGGAAGTGTACTAGAAAAAAATCGGTAGTTGGGTTTTCAAATTGGCGCCCTATAGTAAAAGTCAATGTACGAAATTCTTCATTCTCCAGAACATTTTCAAGTACCTAACTTAATCCACGCACTACTTGTGCTACCCGACGTTAAGTTAAGACCAAAACTAGCTTTATCTTCTCGGTGCCAGGGCTCGGATACCGATTAAATTTTCAAACCGTTATTTTTCATTTCGGTTCCGTTTTCATAAACCGGTTTTTGGAGCAACCTTTATATAAAGTTCTTTTCGAATTAACCAGTTTCGACTTAAAAAAAACGGGTTAATCCAGACACATACCGCGCGCGTCTTCTCATCGCAAGTGTAAAAACAAGTTGCAACGAAAACATTGGTTTCTCGACTCGCTGCTCGTGGATTAAATCGGTTAAATAAAGTTCTCGAAACGTTCGCGTTCCGTAGAAAAGTTCGGAGCAAAACCGAAATAAACCGGTACTAACCGATATTTTTTAAACCGGTTCCGAGCTCAATGCGAGGCCCCTTAGGGCAGCAGGCAGATGTCGCTGGCGCGCTTGAGCTACCCACATTAAACCGCAGTTCCGTATTGACTTATTTATTCTTTGCTTCCAGGCGTTACTAGCTGATGCCAAAAAGCCCCAAAAAGATGTACATGTGAGTATCCCTCCTTATCCTTGGGTTAAATATGCATACATGCGATAAAATATACGACAGGGATGAACATTCAAACGAAACGTGTGAAAAAGGGTTTAGCCGAGTTTATTATTATTCATTACGGGTTCAATACTTTAGTGATGTAAGCAATTGGTTTGATATAAAATGTTTTACAGCGTTTTTTTTTTTTCAGAAATTCATCAACGAATTGCTAGATAAAGCAAAAACTCTGTAGGTTAAGTGACAACGGAACCAAATCTCATGAAGCGGAGTGCCGCCTGCGAGCCGCGCACGCCGCGCGATACTCTTAACGATACGATAACTAGTAGATAAGCATTTTAATGACCTCAGCTGATTTGGAGTAGATTAGTTTAAACCGAAGCGTGGTGAGCCGGCCGCGCGCGGGCCGGCGCCGGCGCACCAGACATATCACGTCCCGCCGCCGCGCCTCGGCGGCTCCACCGATCGCATCATAGTGTACAACGTTAATCGGGATAAGAAAAACCGTGGACAAGTAGCTACGGTAGTACTTTTTCTGGCAATTGTGTTAATTCTTAAACTTCATAGTAGACCGTGTAATTTTTATGTAGCTACAGTTTACTTAATAGCAATAAGAATCAGAGCAATTTACAACTGTAAGAGCTGGTTTTCGTAAATGTTTGATTGTACACGTAATTAATATTTGGTACATTAATGAATACATCAATGACCACACACACCGTACACGTAGAATAGTTTTAACCCGGAAAAATGCGATCCTCCAGGAATAATTGTAATATACTTAGACAATACATTAAAAAACCGTGATAAGAAACAATTTTGGACGATTTTAGAACTGGGGGGTTATTATGACATGGCTATGCAGTTCATTTAATGGTGAGCGTAAAGGACGGAGCTATAGCAGTTACATAACTCTGTCCCTTTCTCTCAGCGTAAAATGAACTGCATAGCTATGTCATAATAACCCCCCTGGTTTAAGAACTTTATGAACAAACGCACAGAAAAAAACAAAAGCAATTATCTAATTCTTCAGGTTTCACAGAGAGTAGGGCGTTTTCACTAAAAAGTGTACCCAATTAAGGACTGAAATTAAGGAACTTTAACTTTGTCAGTTTTGTGACGAAAATTAGCCATACAATGCGGCCGTCAATATATAGCTAATTTTCGTCACAAAACTGACAAAGTTAAAGTTCCTTAATTTCAGTCCTTAATTGGGTACACTTTTTAGTGAAAACGCCCAGTAAGTAAGAGAAATGTTTCGTACTTACCTCTGGTTAACAGATCACACAATGTTTTTCTCATCTCGATGTCCCCGCGCCCGCACGCCGGCTGCGACCGGGTTACCTCTAGTGCTGTAGTAGCGAGCCGAGTGTTTGCTGTCCTCGTATTGTTAATTAATATTTTGTAAAGGCGCGAGCGCTGCGCCGGCGGGCCGCGCCCCGCTGACCACTCGCCTCCGCCGTCCGAGCATGCTTTCCGTTAAAAACATCCAGGTTTCGACACAGTCCGACTTGCGCGCAAACAACGCATTTCTTGCATATTTCGGCAATGTTTTGTGATCTTGAAGGACGTTCTTATTAGTTAAGTTTTCTCTTCTTCGTCACCTGTCGTTGCCGAACATATCAAGGGCCGCAGTGTGAATGTGAGGTCTCACGAGTGATGCTGTGCACTTAGTAATAAGGATGTCAGTGATAAATAATTTACTGTCTGGCGAAACCTGTCATTTAATACGCTGTTACTTGCCTTGCTGACTTTACTAGAAGTTAACTTTACATGCTCTCGTAGCTATTGCTATGATCAATTTTGGGGCTTGTCCCATTCGCTACCCGCTTGGCAGTGTCCGGAACATGGCCGCCGCCCGCCGCGCTCGCCCACGCTGATAGACTTTTGTAATAAATCGATTTATTAGATGTATGTATTTTATTGGCCTCACCATACTTCTCTCCGTTTCACCGTGAGTCCGGCTGTACAGTCAACAGCATAAATAAGTGATCATTTCTGTACCTTGTCGCTTTCAATCGCAATTTAGTAAAAAAATTCAAACACAACGTGAAAGTGACAAGGTACATAAATGATCACTTATTTATGCTGTTGACTGTACACGCACCGAGACTGCGAGCGCGTACAGCCCGGCCCTTGGGCAGGGGCAGACCGAGAAACGGTCGCTCCAGGCGCTCATTCCCGAAATACCATGACTGACTCGTGGTCCCACTACTTCGTCCCACTGCTCTTTTCTTTTTCGGGCGTTTAAAGATACCTAACGAACCTAACCTACTTACTTTTGCGGAATAAAAATGGTTTCTGCCTAATTTCCAACGAAAGCGAATAGAGCAGTGGGACGAAGTAGTGGGTCCACGAGTCAGTCGCTCCGAAATACCAGTATTTTAAAATACCTGATTCTCAATATATCGGAATCCCAAAACTAAACATACAAATTAGGGTATTATTTATTATCTTTACCCAACATTTCGAATCTGGTTTTTTGAGAACCTGGTAAAAAGATTAGTTTGGTATTTTGGGAATTAGCGGCTCCAGGCGCCCTCCAGGTAGCAAGGGGCGCCAAAATACCAATGTTTGTCTGTCCAGAGAACATCCAAACGTAAACATACAACTAGGGGCGGCTGATTCGTCCACCAGGATCCCCCAGGAGATAGAATCCTCTGAACGCGGATTCATAACGTTAAATCTGAGGTAGGTTGCCAGTTCATCAGCAGCAAAACACCCAGAATTAGGAGCCCCGCGAAAGCGGAGCTCCGTTGACTCTGTTGAATGTGTCCCCTGGGGGATCAGGCTAGGGGATTCTGGTGGACGCAATGCTATGGGGAAAAAAGGGAGCGTCGGAAATATTTTTTATTCCGCAAAAGTAGGTAGGTTTAGGTTCGTTAGATATGCCCAGTTTCGTAGCATAGTACCAAACTACCAAATTCGTTAAGTGCCAACGCAGGCATAAATAATTATGATCTATTACGCAAAACTCCAATTTGGCAAAGTACCAAGATTGTAAACTGACAAAATTGAAAAACACCAACTACGTTAATTATTAACCTGTAATATGCTTAGTACCAATATAGTACATAGGTAGGTTTAGCCCGGTTATACAGCAGGCCCGGAGGGCCAAACCACCTAGAAATAGTAGCTCCGCGGTAGCGAAGCTCCGTCGATAGGCTGATTTCAAAACAATTAGTGTCGAAGAGATGCGGAGCTCCTAATTCTAGATGGTTTGGCACTTTGCGAATTTGGCATTATGCTTTTAATGGTACTTTTTGGTATTCTGAGAAATTGGTGTTTAACGTGTAATAAAAAATACATTGCGCGAAACGGAAAATGGCAGTTTGTGAAAAGGGAGCCCGCTGATAGCAGTGGGTCTATGAGTCTGGTCGGTAGAGCTTCAGGTTTAGGTTAGAAAAATAAGGCAAATGATTAAAAATATTTATTGTTTAAAAATACATCTATCAGGTCTCTTTTGGTCCCAATCACTGACGTAAGAATCGTCAGTTTGAACTCTTTTGGTTTATTCTTAAATATGTAGTAAATACTCATGCATCCTATTTTTTTGTTTGGAACACTTCTTATGTTTCTGTTGCTTTCTCAGTCAGCTTTACAGCAGTCTCGTGTTACTACTGAAATCGAGATTTGTCTAGGGGTAAACTTAATAGTATCGTTTAATGAATCGAGCTTACTAGCGAATCTGAACACCTCTTAACAAGATTATACTTAGTTTAAACAGTATGATTTCACGAACCCTCAGTGAACACTTGGTGAAAGGACTTCAAAAACTGCTCATAACTAGGTTCCATTCTGAAGTATTCTTAAATTTGATTTACAGGCAATCGACATTTAAGTCGTCGTTGTTAGATATTCGAACTAAGTTTTGATATAATTCACCACAAAGGGTTATTGAGATTTCTTATCTTTTTTCCGCTCTTCACTTTTCTCAATTCACCGAGAATTATGATTTGTTTCTGGTATTGACAAAAGTAAGGGAAGGATGCGAGACCTCGGTCACGCTAGGTCCGTATCCATGGGCTCG
>CAWYPN010000360.1:0-17117 GCA_963966035.1 Acleris laterana
CAACCCACATAGTGTTATACATTGATTTAGTATATACTAGATACACAATCAGCACGAAAAAATGGCAAGTCAAAACTACTGCCGAATCGACTTGGGCAGTAGTTTTGCTATTAGTCTTGTTCCGACTACAGACAGTGGCAGTTGTCAATCATGACAAAATGTGTGGTGAAAAACTGCAAAAATAATAACAAAAAAACAAATAAAAAGGATGGAATGTCTTATTTTACGTAGGTTCTATTTATTTATAAACGTTTCTAGAATGTTTTCATGATTTTTAGGAATTTATTTTGTGCTCACAAATTATGACTTACGAAGGAACAAAATTATTATGGAGTAGCTATTACTTTTTTAAATTTTTATATTTTTTGTTTTTAAATTTAAGCTTTCCACGAAATCCTCTACGACGTGCAAAATGGGTCGCAATATTAGCACGAGATAGGGGTGATCAACTATTCAAGGCAAATAAGTCGTCTGTTGTGTGCTTGACCCATTTTCGTACAATTATATAATAAATTAAACTTATTTCAAGGAAATTAGGTTAGGTTGGGATCGCATCATAATACCTATATATAAAGTTCAAAATACATAATGTGTCATATTACATAATGGTCATAATAAGTAAACTTTTCAATATTTTTAAAAGCCCATTGTATAGAACTTATTAGGTTAGGTTAGGTTTGTTGTATAACAATCTTGAAAAGTTCAGGGTTTCAAAAAAAACCATCATAATATTATGACCATTATGAATTATGACCCATTATGTATTTTGAACTTTATGTACATATTATGATACGTAACCGGTTAGGCTAGGTTGGTTATGATAGGATAGAACTTGTCTTGTCTGGAGTAAAGTGTAATGTTTTAATGGTTCATTTATGTATGTGTGTATAATTCTTTATTCCAACATAACTTTGAACACCTGAGCCAATTTATATGTGTGTGGTATCGTTAGAATCATTTCACCATTCCAGGTGACAAAGGATACCTAAACGTTAAAATTTTAATAAAAACAATCGACGGGACGGGTTTTTAAACCTTGCTTTACATTAATTTATTCATTATTATTATTGTGTAATTTGTAATTTCGTTAAAACTAATACAATATAAATAGAGAAATTCGTCTCCATTCATTCGATGTTCACTTTTGTCATAAATAGTATGATAATGGCGATTTCACTAAAGAGTTTTAAATATTTTAAAACATTAGTTTGCAAATTTGACACTTGACTGCTAGTATATTGAGTTTTTTTTTGCATGAATGTTTAAGGTAAAAAATAGCGATGTTAGCATGTATCTGAATGCAGCTATCAATGTCATTTGGGACAGTTTATAACAGAGTTTTGTGCGGGATTGTGTATCTTGTATATACTAAATCAATGGTGTTATATGACCAACTCATAAGTAGCTGCGCGACATCGAGGTGCGCGTGCTGAAGTACGCCGACGAGCTGGAGGCGGGGCTGCGCGCGCGCCGGCCCGGGCTCAGCGCGCCGCAGCAGCTGCAGCACTACCGCCGCAAGCTCATCAAGAAGGTAGGATAGTGTTCTATAACCAACCCACATAGTGTTATATGACCAACTCATAAGTAGCTGCGCGACATCGAGGTGCGCGTGCTGAAGTACGCCGACGAGCTGGAGGCGGGGCTGCGCGCGCGCCGGCCCGGGCTCAGCGCGCCGCAGCAGCTGCAGCACTACCGCCGCAAGCTCATCAAGAAGGTAGGATAGTGTTCTATAACCAACCCACATAGTGTTATATGACCAACTCATAAGTAGCTGCGCGACATCGAGGTGCGCGTGCTGAAGTACGCCGACGAGCTGGAGGCGGGGCTGCGCGCGCGCCGGCCCGGGCTCAGCGCGCCGCAGCAGCTGCAGCACTACCGCCGCAAGCTCATCAAGAAGGTAGGATAGTGTTCTATAACCAACCCACATAGTGTTATATGACCAACTCATAAGTAGCTGCGCGACATCGAGGTGCGCGTGCTGAAGTACGCCGACGAGCTGGAGGCGGGGCTGCGCGCGCGCCGGCCCGGGCTCAGCGCGCCGCAGCAGCTGCAGCACTACCGCCGCAAGCTCATCAAGAAGGTAGGATAGTGTTCTATAACCAACCCACATAGTGTTATATGACCAACTCATAAGTAGCTGCGCGACATCGAGGTGCGCGTGCTGAAGTACGCCGACGAGCTGGAGGCGGGGCTGCGCGCGCGCCGGCCCGGGCTCAGCGCGCCGCAGCAGCTGCAGCACTACCGCCGCAAGCTCATCAAGAAGGTAGGATAGTGTTCTATAACCAACCCACATAGTGTTATATGACCAACTCATAAGTAGCTGCGCGACATCGAGGTGCGCGTGCTGAAGTACGCCGACGAGCTGGAGGCGGGGCTGCGCGCGCGCCGGCCCGGGCTCAGCGCGCCGCAGCAGCTGCAGCACTACCGCCGCAAGCTCATCAAGAAGGTAGGATAGTGTTCTATAACCAACCCACATAGTGTTATATGACCAACTCATAAGTAGCTGCGCGACATCGAGGTGCGCGTGCTGAAGTACGCCGACGAGCTGGAGGCGGGGCTGCGCGCGCGCCGGCCCGGGCTCAGCGCGCCGCAGCAGCTGCAGCACTACCGCCGCAAGCTCATCAAGAAGGTAGGATAGTGTTCTATAACCAACCCACATAGTGTTATATGACCAACTCATAAGTAGCTGCGCGACATCGAGGTGCGCGTGCTGAAGTACGCCGACGAGCTGGAGGCGGGGCTGCGCGCGCGCCGGCCCGGGCTCAGCGCGCCGCAGCAGCTGCAGCACTACCGCCGCAAGCTCATCAAGAAGGTAGGATAGTGTTCTATAACCAACCCACATAGTGTTATATGACCAACTCATAAGTAGCTGCGCGACATCGAGGTGCGCGTGCTGAAGTACGCCGACGAGCTGGAGGCGGGGCTGCGCGCGCGCCGGCCCGGGCTCAGCGCGCCGCAGCAGCTGCAGCACTACCGCCGCAAGCTCATCAAGAAGGTAGGATAGTGTTCTATAACCAACCCACATAGTGTTATATGACCAACTCATAAGTAGCTGCGCGACATCGAGGTGCGCGTGCTGAAGTACGCCGACGAGCTGGAGGCGGGGCTGCGCGCGCGCCGGCCCGGGCTCAGCGCGCCGCAGCAGCTGCAGCACTACCGCCGCAAGCTCATCAAGAAGGTAGGATAGTGTTCTATAACCAACCCACATAGTGTTATATGACCAACTCATAAGTAGCTGCGCGACATCGAGGTGCGCGTGCTGAAGTACGCCGACGAGCTGGAGGCGGGGCTGCGCGCGCGCCGGCCCGGGCTCAGCGCGCCGCAGCAGCTGCAGCACTACCGCCGCAAGCTCATCAAGAAGGTACAGACAAACTCATAAGTCGCTGCACGTTTCAGTATCTGATCGTAATTGGGACCGAGCGCGACGACAGCGCCACGTGACAGGCGGCCATTATGGACAATATTGTCACCGCTGTCAAACGAAGTAAGTAAATATTGTGAAAAATATTAATGAAATCTTGTGTTATTTTACTATAATTATTACCAGGACCATATTTTTATCTCAAAAACGATTACAAAATGTTTACTGCAATATGGATTTGACAGCTCAAGTCAGCGACAAAAATAACAATTTTAGCCGTAGCGAGCGCTGTGATCGTTTAGGCTACCCCCTCCACCCGCTTTGCACTCTGCCAATAACGTATTGAATTGAGAGTGGGTTGAATTTATTTAGTATTATCAATAACTGCGACAAGGTATAAAATGTTTAGCTATTTATGAGTTCGACCATACATGCCAACCGAGGCTTTAGTTTGAGACTAGAACTTGTGTAAGATTGTCCCATAAAATTTTACTTTTTGAATGGAAACTACTGAACGTTTTGTATAGATAAATAAATAAATATAAATAGCCTCAATAACCGTCATCACTTTTACACGGTTTATTATTTTGCAATGATTACCTATATGGTCAATAATTATGGATTATTTAAAAGTCAACATTCAGATCTTGAGCTAGTTTAATGTCAGTCAAAGTTGAAATTTATGTTAACATTATTTTTCGAACGCACATGGCTTTTGGTCGTGGATGGGTTATGCAGATGCACGTTGCGTTTGCCCACTGTTGTTTACTCTGATGGCCACGGACTGCTAGGAGTAGATTAGCCCAAAATGAAGCATAATAGTTAACGTGGGGGCAGTTGGAAATAAAATATTCGCAATTGGCAACCCTCAATAGATTGCAGCGGCAAAAACTGGATTGCTGACGTTACTCCGAACACCACCCCCAAATTCTTTTTTGCCAAGCGTTATAGGTTTGTCGGAAGTCAACTTCCGCGTCGGATTGGGACTGAAACGCGATGATCGTGAAAAAAAATCTGTGATCTGTGCTTCGTTGTGTGTGCTGCCTTTTAAACTTTTAAGTCATAATACCGAGTGTGTTTTCCACCAGGCGTCCCGTGAAGCTAAAGAAGCGGTCGAAGAAACGCTAGAACCTTCTCCTAGGCGACGAATCTCGCCGGACGATGACACCTACTCGTAAGTAGTTCATGATCTAAAGTGTGGATACCGACAACGAAGAATTTCGTACATTGACCTTAACTGCAGGCCGCCGTATCATATAGGGAAAAGGTTTATTATTTGTGATGCTGGCGGTCAATGTTGCTGTGCGATCGCGACGGCAATACGAGTATCATCGTGCGCGAGAGACAGAGATAAGTAATGGTGAGTTAGTGTACGAAATTCTTCGTGTTCGGCGCTCGCGTTTATGTAATACATATTTTATGATGTCTGTCGCGCATGGATAGTATGTATACAATTTTGCGAAAGTTCATCATTAGATATACATTTAGGGCCTGTTGTTTGATCAGTAGTAAACCTAATTGTTAAAATTCGAAAAAGGAATTGAATATTTGACACATTTCCTTGAGATTCCATTAAATGTTCGATTCCTTTTTCAAATTTTAATAATTAGTTAGTTTAACTACTGATCAATGATCAAACAACAGGGCCTTAGAGGAGTTTTTGTTAATTTGTGATGTCTTTTTTGTTTTAGAACGTCATCGAAAAAGTCCAAGAAGTCCCGCGATCCGTCTTTGTCGCCGCCCATAAAGAGATCGCGGCATTCGTATGTATTATTTGAATGTTTTGTTGTAGTATTAGATCTCACTTTGACCTTTTTTCCTGGGATTGGTTGACATTAATTTGGGGTCCTTTTTGCCCCTACCTGTCATGACCTCAAAACCTGAATTGTTTTATTATTCCCCAGCGAGCGCAAGTCCCGCTCACGGTCGCGATCGCGCTCGCGCGACAGAGACCGGTCGCGCGAGAGAGAGCGGGAGCGGGAGCGCGAGCGCGAGCGGGAGCGGGAGCGGGAGCGGCGCCGGCGCTCGCCCGCCACGCCGCCCGGCCACCACCACCGCAAGCACAGCAAGCACGCCAAGTACAAGTACTGACCGCCGCCCGCACAACGACGATACTCGCACTATGGCGATTCCAATCGTGGGACAATGTAACGATTATGACCACGTTACCTCCAACTCTTTATTCCAATTCATTCGAATGACGAGTGAAAGGGATAGGGTGAAGTTTAGTAATGATCCTGAGCGTGATGTTGTGGTTCCAGATACCTTGGTCGCATAGGGTTTGGGACAATTTGTATTAAAGTGAATGACTTATTTTGTTGTATGGGAAAAAGTGAGTTTTGATGAAACAAGTGTAAAAGGCAAAAGTAATGAAGTATTGTCATGAGTATACCATATTCGCGGGGACCTATTTTAAGTCGCTACTCGTATGCCGACAGCACAAATGTATATATAACACTATCCTACAAGCTCCCAAAGGTTTAAGGATTGTTGAAAGTTGTCATAGCATTCGAATATTAAACAAGAGTATTCAAAATAAGAATCATTTTAGTTTTATTATAATGGGAAATATGTTAGTATACATTAAAGGCCAGATGGGTTCTTGGTCGCGAACATATTATAAGCGCTTGTTTATAAGTTAACTTTGACATGCATGAGTTAATTTTTTTAACTTAACCCACGTACTTAATTATGTTTAATATATCCTGGAAACATCATGGTTTCAGGAGAAAATAGCGTTCGACGAAATGATACAGTTGATCGAGTGACATTCGATAAAATGATGAGGAACGATCATTTTAATGTATTAATTAGTACCTCTTCTGTCGTGGGCGAGTGAGAAATTTTGTACAGTCACGAGATTCAATTTGGTACCCACCTTAGGTCCAAAGTCAATCTGACATTCTACAACAATAAGGTTGAGTTTCCTAAAAGTTTCAAATGACTTGACATCTCTAATGACTGACGACTACAAGGATATTTTTCTTTTAATGGGTCCCAAATTAACGCTCGTGACCGTACTTGACATAGAGTTTAAAACGCTTGATTTGCGTCAATACTGTATGTCTCGTTTAACGCATATAAGCGTTCTATTAACTTTCTCTTAGTGCTTTAAACTCACATATGCGTTGTATCAATATGCAAGCTCCGTATAAAACAAAAGATACGGCACCTGGCAAAAGTTCAAATTGTGATTTCGGCAGTGAATGCGTTAAATAATTGTTTTAGCTATGAAACTCATGCATGTATTTACATTTAGTAAGGTGAAACCCAGCCTATTTTTTTTTTACATAATATGCCCATTTAAGTAATTATGAGATAGGAGTAGAATTGTCTCTATTGCATTGTCAGGTCCATATTCCATTGTTGTATTGTGGGCCTTAGGAGGATACTCTTACTATAGAGAACCTACCGACAAAGGGAAACAGTAGTTTGTAAATCATAAACTATACACAGCAGCTCTATGATTACTCGGGAGATAAGGCAGTCACTTAAGAGATAGATCTTAGACCTGCAGTCTATTGTTTTAGATTTAAAAACCCCCGGTTCCCAGTCCCTGTAGTCCCCCTTGCCTGACCTCGTGTATTTTCATGATATTATATCAACTGTTATACCGTGTCTTACTGTAAAAAAGGGTATAAATGAAATGCCGAATATAGATGATGTAATTTTTTATTTAAATAAACATTTTATTCTATAATGTAATTTCATTGAAGAGTTCATTTTGCTTAAATCAAACCAAACTCAAAAATATTCCTAAAACGCAATTTCCAATAAGAGACATTACTTAGATTAAAAAAATCACAACTCTAGAACACAAAATTTCACTGTAAAATTTAAAAAATACCACACAATACAAATTTTATTTATTTAGAGAGCATAAAGCATAAAAGATAACTTACATAAAAGATCATTAAAACTGAGCAAAAAATTAGGCTTTATGTATACTTATACACAATAGTCTCAATCATAAAACAAATTAGGCCCCGTTTATAAGAATGAGACCACAAACACAATAAATATAAAATACAACTTTACGTCTTCCATATTCTTTAATTGAAATGATTGCTTTAATTATTATGTATTCAATCACCGGATAAAATACCTGTCACTTTCTGCCCTATAAAAGAATATCTAAAGACGGATAAGTTAAAGTTAGCCTTAAAACTAATTTTTACCTTGGAATAAAAAAAACATACGAAAAGGGAAAATTATGGTTGTGGCAGAATTGGTGAAACGTACGGAAAATTCTAGTATGCTCATTTGTATAATTTTATATGCTTGGGATCATCTTCCACAACTAACCCCTAACTTTAGTCGACTATAGTCGAACTATAGGTATTTAAACACTAAACAAAACTAGGGTAAATCGCCTATTACTGGCCGCCCTCCGGTAACTGGCCACTTTGCAATAAAATGTGTAAAGCAAGAGATTTGCTCACATTTTTGCGACTAAATTAGAATACGTAGAACCTGAGTTATTACTCAGAGTACTGTCCAAAGTATCTTTACTAACAGCGTCAGTAAGAAATTTGATGGCTAGTAACTAAATTACACTTTCTAAAGTGGCTAGTTATTGACGATTTACCCTACCACATGATTTCTGCTTCTATTGGTTGACGATAGTTCGTCAAAAGCAGAACACTGATACGTCAAATAACAATAAAACAGTTTTGATTGGCTGTTTAACAATGTCACGAGGTTTGGATTGTTTACATTTTTTTAAATACCTAAAAGTATAGTTGCAAGCCTTTGTAAGGTGAAAAAAAAGTTCTAGTCTCTTCGGATTGTATTACAGTCCAAAAAAATATTCAAAATGTTAACTTGGAGACACAGGGATTTTATTGCCTTCGTTCAACGGACAAACAGGCAAACGGCCGGCCTGGTGGGAAGTGGTCACCGCCGCCTATGGACATTTGCAACGCCGGAGGCGTCACCAATGCGTTGCCGGTGTCAAAGGAAATGAATGATACCCTTTTTAAAAGCCCCATATTGTAGTGCATTGGGAAACTGGAAATTATTAATGAACTATAACATTTAATTAACGGGGCCACATTTTTCACGCGCTACATGACTAGTTGCTAGGCGATATACATTTAAAATCATAACATCGATATACATCTCTTGTTAATAAAGCTCTAGCGGTTGAATGCTCATAGCCTCGTTAGCTACACTAGCTGGCACTAGGTTGACATAGCTTAGTCTTTCCTAATATGAGGGGCAGTTTTAATTTGTAGAGAAAAACAGTTTTTCTCGTCTTTTTGGTCTTATGTCAACCTAAAGCGCACTACGTATACTTTAAACATGTTAAGTTTTTGTCTAAGGCAGATTTAATATTTTTATAGTAAAATTTACTTCGCCCTAGTAATCTGAAATCGCTGTTACTAATTATAAATATAAACTAAATTAAATAATACTGAAAAACACACTTTTAACACACACACAAAAACAAATGATTTAATAATGTAAAAATAACGCTATAAAATATTGAATAATACAAACAGTAAATCATAGCCCTAATTGGTATAAAATATTTCTTTCTACGTCTTTTCTAAGTTAATATTTGGACATAGTACCTAGGCGTTGTTATTTGGGACCCTTAAGAAAAAAAAGATAAGTTAAAATGCAGAAAATATTTGTTAGAATTCCTGTCTTCAGTCCCTTAACCCATATTTCAATCACGTACGATCACAGACTTAATAATGAAGCTTTCATAGAGCCATGTCAAAATAACGAAAGATCAAATCACAGAGGAACTACCTACTTCGAAATGGATCATTCAATTTCTACGACAAGGGATTACCAAGTCTTAACAATTAAAGTCCGTGGCCGTACCGAGTTACATCTAGTGCTACCTACCGTTAAAATACTAAAATGTGATTACCTACCCGTAACACAGGAATGTAAAAAATACTTGTTCGATTCATCACAGATTATAATTGAAGTGATACGATATGACTACTGGTCAAGCTTCACATAGGTAATATTTGATAAAACTAAATATCTGATACACGAGATGTAATAGTTTCTGATTGGCTCATAATTATTTAGTATACAATTATAAAGACAATAAATTAACGTTCTACAGCTTCGTGAAACAGAATCAACGTTACCACTAAGGCTTGATTTACACTTTACGAAGTGCAAGTGCAAATCAAGCATAAAGTAATTTACTGCGGCAGTGGTGTCGTTTGGTTGTGTTGGTTACAATTAAAGGAATATACAGACACATTCTTGGATTACACGTTATTTTAAAAAGTTTGTTCGTTTAAAAATCATTTCGAGGAATATGTTTACTGACCCAAAATAAACCGTCAGAACTCTAAAATAATTTTTTAGTCAATTTATTCGCAAGAAATTAATTAAAACTTGGGTTAATTGTTAACATTCTTGTCAATAAATCAGATTAAAAATCCCGCGGAATACACTCTGACCCGGCTGAAGTTACTGTAACGACTTCATATGATAACTATGATAGATAATTAAGCAGACAATGCATGCGCAGATTCTTACCTTTTTTGTCGCTCTGTAATCTGTCTATAACGAAAGAGACACAGAGCGAAAACCGAGAAAATATAAGTTGTATTAAGCGGTTAGCTCTAAACGTATTTAAAGCTCGGTCTATTTAAAGTAAACCTTTTGTGATGATCTATATCTGCAGTCTAAAGTTCCCTAGATGACTTTTTGTGCGTTGATTTTGGCAATAAGGCGTTGGCATACAAATTTCTACGATCAATTATATTTTCGTTATTTATAACTAAAGAAATCCTTTTAATAATAAACTAACATCGCACCTTTAGAATTATAGTGAACTGACTCAAAATTTTAAGATTTCGACTTTAGTCATAAATTATAGAGACCTAACTCAACATCTTGAAATTTCATTAAGTCACTATTATTTTAAAGGCGCGGGCTTAAACACTAAGACCACATTTTTATTGCATATCATTAAATATATCACTCAAAATATGGTTTCCTAATTAATCTCTACATAAGGCCGATTACAGTATTTGTGTTTTGCAATATTTATTATCTGTTTGAAGGCCTTGGTTTTCATACTTTTTATAGCTGATAATACGTACGAATATTACTTACTAAATAATGACGATGTCTACTCTAGAAAGTTACATTATAATTAACTTTTACTTATGAATTTTACGTGAAGAATTTGTGGAATTTATGTAGGTCAAATTTAAATTTCAGTAGAAACTACGTAATTACCTATAAGTTAGTATTATAATGTAATAAGTTACAGGTTGCGTAGTGGGCTTGTGTGAAAAATGAACCGTTAAGAATCAATAGTGGCTGTCAGTCTTATGGCAGATAGCTGGTTTTGATTCTATGCGACTCATTTGTAATGATGTGAATAAATACATTAGTGACCGGATAATGAGAAACGCTTGAGTTTTTTTTCCAATTGCTCTTTATAAAAATAAACAATAAGATTACAATTTATTTTTTATATTTATAACGATTTGAAAGAGAAAGACCATCGGCGTTCATACGAAGTTAAAATTTGTATGAACGCATCAGAACTTTATTTTAATCTCTATAAAATATAAAAGGTCTGTTTTCAACAAAGGTGTCAACCTCCTGGATTATCTTAGTTATTATTCTAGAGTCAATTTTGTAATAGGCTATAAAATTTATAAAGTATTACAGGATTGATAGTCAAATCCGATGTCTTAGTTGTAGGCAATTTTATGGAAAAAACCCATTACCTGGCCACCATTGTATTTATTCACCTCTTAACAAGTGTGCGACATTTATACGATAGTAATTCTTATATTGAACATGATTGTATAATATATTACATTACAATACACCCTACTCTAGCGTTTACTGCTGCATTAAAATGTTAGTCATTTAATGTTTCTACATAAGTTCAATACATTTGAGACGCTTCCAGGAAAAACCTAATGGTTTTTCCCTTTTGCTTCCTAAATTTACTTCTACTTGGCTCTTAAATAATTGGTTACCTAACTAAATGGCCTAATTTTCATCTTATAATGGTCTTTAATTTCCTTTCACAAAAGACTTCTACCCTCAGTATCCTCCCTATCATATCCTCTTCATCATCGTTCACTTACATAAAAAAAAACTGTGTTAAAAAATGCATGTTATTAGGATATATAGATATAACTTAGTTCTAAAATTCATGGTACGCTTCTTAGAAAATTAAAAAATCTAATAAAATAAATACTATTGATTGATTTTATAAAATGTGTGTAAATAAAATGATTAAGTATTGCATATATTAAAACTTTCGACTTGTAACATAAATAAAAAACCCACACTACCTTTACTTTCCTCACGTTAAATACCGATTAAATGTGCTGTCACAAAAACGTTCGTCTATAAAAGTGTATAAAGAGCAATTGACTAAACTAAGTCACGCGAGTTCTGCTAAAGTTTACTTTTAATCTATAATTAATTTTACGAGGTGTCAGTATGGACAGGTTACTTATTCACTATGTTATATTGAAAACCAATATTATTACAAAATAATTAATAACTAAAATCTCTAGTGTATAAAATACATTGACATTTGTATCATTATCTCATCAACATCGGATTATCATTTAGAAAACTATAAAGAATTTTCTGCATTTAAGTTTGATTTTCCACTCTCATTCGACATTCAATTTTATACCCTGACTAGAAACACGCCTCTATCACACACATCGCATATCATTTTAAATTCCACTACATCTCTACGCTCACATCAGGGTACAAAATAAAACCAGACTAACATGCCTATTAAAACAATTCCTACACATATATATATTTTTTTCAAGCCACACAAGTAGCCAGATTCCAGAATACCTAAGCGTTTGCAGTCAACCTCTAATCCACTATCACTGTCAATAGTTCTATATATCTCCTGTTCTGGGTTGCTGACCTGTTTGAGCCAATCACAGTCGAGCGCGGTATCGTCCCAGCCAATGGCGGCGCGTGCCTCAGGCGAGGAGCGGGCCGCGCGGTCACCGCCAAACGCGCGGGCGGCGCGGGGGCAGCGGCGGCGTGTGCGCGCGGGGGGACTCCGCCTGTCACCTCATTCGGACGCGCCAGCAGCGGATTCGTCCGTCGCTAACAAACAGACAAATTGTGTTAACGACCATGTAACGTACGAGTTACGTTACTAAACTGTATACGATCAACCGGCAAAAATACTCGCTTACCCGTTTCAAAATCAGATTTAAAAATGACTTTCCCAATTTGGATGTAAATTGTATTGTTTTGTTGCATTTGGTCCAAAAATGATTTTTTTTTAAAGGTCCAAACTCTTTCCAAAGAAACCAGTAAGATCCGTAAACTGTACCTATTAGTGGTACAGTCGCGGAATGAAAAGGTTGACCACCTTAAGATCTGTTTTTGCTTGTTCAGTATAAGTTATCATTATCAGTATCTGCTTATCAACCGAGTATGGCACATTCCGTCATAATTAATGTCATTTCACTACATGGCCCACATAAACGTGGTTACCATGGTCACGTATAAAAACAACAGTCACTATTGGTTGAAACTGAACTCAAGTCTTTATTGGTCGTTACAAAAGGGTTGCTATGGTCACGTATAAACAACAGCCACTATTGGTTCAATATTAATTCTCTCGTCTGTTACACAGTTTAAAAAGGTAACATGTGCTTGCAACGGGTAAATGATTTTATTTGAAAACTGTTCAACTTTTACGTTCCGCGAATGTAACTAAATGATCGTTTTGTACGAATTTCCAATTTATGGATCTTTTGGGTTCCTATGGAAGAAAGAGTCATTATTAAAAACATGAATCTATGTTAATTAGCAACAAAATGCACATTTTAAATCGAAATTAATTCAGTATTTTTGAAGTTACTGTCTGATTCAAGAAGTTATACGCGTATTTTTGCCGGTGAGTAGCCTGTAATTGCAAAATAGGAAATCACTCGTGACAGCCAAATTGCGATTTATAAGCTACCAGTTTTTGCTCACTAGTACGTCCGCACAAAAGATGTTTATTGCTATTTTCATATGAAGCTTTTCATTTTTCAAAATAATATACACACTACTACTACTACTTTATTATCACAAGTACACAAGTAGGTACAGTCACGAGATACACCCGTATTCACAAACGTCACTATGAGATGAGGTCTCACAGTGCTCACGAACGCACAGGGTGGTTCAAATCGTGTCAAACAGGACCAATCACAAAGCTGTATTGAACGCAGTGCGTTTACTCAGTGAAGGATCCCTTAAGTATTGTTTGTGAATACGGGTGTTAGGCTGCGTTTCCACCAGAGCTGTGCGAGTCAGCGAAGCCACCAATAGTATTCATTTGTTTTACTAGCCTCAGTGGATTTTTCCTCGAAACACCGCTTCGCTGCCTCGCACAGCTCTGGTGGAAACTCAGTCTTAATTTGGCTTACCTTAGGTACAAAGTCAATCTGACATTCTACTTCAATAAGGTTGAGTTTCCTAAAAGTCACAAATTACTTGACATCGCTAATGATATTGACGACTTCATGCGTATTTTTCTTGAAATGGGTCCCAAATTAACGCTCGTGACCGTACTTAGAATGATAAAAAGGTAATAACTATAATAAATCATTAATCATTGTTGTCATTTCTGAACTGTGATGAAGAAGAGTAAAAAAACATTGGATTAAAGTGTAGCTTATTAAGTTATTAACAAAGCCCGGATGACGGGAGCAAAAATTTAATTTTTCTTAGTGCTTAATTAAATATCGACTATTCTATCGACATCCATATGCAACAAATTTGAATCAGAAATTTATTGATCAAACTCATTATCTTACATGTCAGGTTGTTACACAATATTACATCAGGTACCTAGGTAAGCTTACATTATAATATAATATATTATATTATTTCAGTGAACTAATTATACAAGGTGTTACAAAAATACCCGTAAAGCCGAAAGGGGGTTAAATGGTACCTTATAATAAGTCCATTTACAATATTTGAGAACCGTACTATCACCGCATGACTTACCGGCAAAAAAAAGAAAACCATTATTGCTTTCATTGATGTGAATACCCTATTTCAGTAAAATTAAAGAGTAAACTACGCAGATTGTTTATGTACATTTTTACCTAATTCGTGAAACGATTAAGAAGACATACTAACAAAATGTACAGAATTCGATTAGATAGATATTACAAGTCGAGTTTTGGAAGATTTTAAAAGACCTAAACTACTTACGAAGAAACCTAAACTAGCACTTACTTTTTCGTAAAGAACGTCAAAATTACAGGAACGTCTCAAAGTGAGCTCTGCCTTGTTCAATGCACAACCTCGCTCGTCGGGATATGGTTTTACACCCATTTAAGTTGAAAAATTATTAAATTGGTAGGTAGGCCTCTCTGTTAAAATAATCTATGCTAACTCCGGTTCCCTTACATGACAGCTTACTAGGGTTGACAATATTTTAGGCTTTGATAATTTATTAGATTTTTTACGGGGTATTTTGTAACACGTTGTATAGTATAATTATTATCAATACTATGCATTATTTAAATTTGCCCCGATTACTACAGTACATTTAGAACGGTCCTTTAGTTGGCTGAAATGGATTTTATCACTAAGGCGAAGGAGTTTAAAATCGGAAAATTTAGAAAAAATGCTAATTGTATCTTACTAAAAATATATAAACTATTAATAAAATACAGTTCATTTTAATTTTGTTTACAACTATAATAATTCTGGCATTCACTCTCCGTCCAGTAAATCGTGCTTTTTTATCGACATCGACTTATAAAATGTGTGTCCTCGCACTATTGAGACGTCAATACCTAATTTCTCGCGTCATCCGGGCTTTGCTTATTAAAAATAAGAAGAGAAAGGTCAGTTTTCGACAAAGTTTCGAACGGCATAAAAGTTAATTCTACAACAAGAAACATCCACTACTTATAAGTTGGAAAATAAACACGTTTGAGAATATTGCTTCTATATTTCTGATTGAGAAAGGACAAAGAACTAAGGAAGAAATACCAACAAAAATAAATTGCAATAATGTTAGTGACACATGAGAAATAAACACATCGAAAGCTGTAGTGTTAGTGACAGGTATGTTGCACAGGAAATAGGCACGTAAAATAATGGGCAGCAAAGCTTAGACTTGTCTGCAGTGATGATATGCGATGAAGCGGCGGCGGGCGTGTTAAACACTATTTCCTAATAAAAACGATCTGTGTAATGTATCAACTATTATCTACTTGCGTATAAGACTGAAATAACTGTGGTGTCAACAATGCAAGTGTAATACGAATGAATAAAGAAAGATAATAGACAAATGTCATATTTGTCTTTTATCTTACTGGGAATTAAATTCAAATCTTCGTTTCCATGTCTTCTATTTTGTATTTAATAAAATCGCCTAGAAGTTTATTAAGTTTTCTTTCAAGAAGTTTCGCAAGCATTTGCTCCATAACCGAAAAGTTTTTAAGCAGATGTAGAAACATGTAGTCAAAAATAAAATGAAGGTGTTCTTTCAATTCAGGGACAGGAAAATCGAATTTCATAGATGGCGCTAGTGAACGTCAAACATGGGCAAAATGAGGACGTAGCCTTCATAAGTGCAGCCGTAGTTTCTCAAATTGTTTTCGGTCTTACCGAATGCGGCTAGAACAAATTGCCCACGACTTGTTCGCGCTCGAAAACCTCTTTCTACGTAGTCTGTTTCAAAAGAGACACGGCCAGCGATAAACCACTTTGCTTAGTCTTTTTTTTATTCCGTAGACTCAAATGACAGCTACATATGTCAAACGTAAAAATAATGTGGCCAGCTTTTAAGAAACAGTGCTGTTCTTGGTTTCGGTTCGTGATGTAATTATTAATAACAGATACAATAAAAAAAACATGTTCGTTAAAATACATTTTTAGCTACTTATCGAAAATTAATAACAAATAAAATCTACATTGTATTCAACTTTTAACCTTCTATTGAACCATTAGTGCCAACATAAAAAATATTAGAAAAAAGTTGTATTTACACAAATTCTAAATATCTACAAAAGGGTGACCTTATTATCTATTATTGTATCATTTGGAACCTCACGGATTAGCTATTTTTTTTCGGTAAGTACCGGTTTTATCACATCTCTATTAATGAGTTGTAAAGAACAGGCAACACATGAAATGTCATTTTAGTGTACGGAATCAAAAAAAATACTTTGGTCGTACTATTTTTCGAATTGGCGTCAAGAGCTCGAGACGTGACTAGCGTCGATGGGTTGTATTATATGTACTAGCGCCATCTAGCGACGTCCCCCTCGTCCCTAGTGCAGTAGCGATGAGTCTACCTGCGTCTCAGGAGTCGAGCACCACGCGCCAGACGCGCACGTCGCCACCGCTGCAACACACTCACACGTTAACAAGACAAATATACCCTTAAGTATTTGGAGCAGAGAGAGACTTGTTTGAGGAACTAGGAGATCAAAGATTTTGATTGTTAACGACAGGTCGAGAGAAACTGTACTTACACATTAATGTCATGGTATCAGTTGAATTAATGTAATGTTAACCTGTGTTTTCGTAAAGGATTTATTGAGATAGGAGGTAACTATTTGTAAAAATGAAGAAAGAAGTGGTCAGTCAATTAACCAATTGTAATTATTTGTATTTAAACTGCATTACAGCACATAGAACCGGTGACTTGCTTGTCCTGCAGAAAATCTCAGAAACATAAAATCTTCCCACCAGGAGGCGTATAGTTCGTTTATTTTCTCTATGCTATATAAAGTAAACTGTTGCA
>CAWYPN010000361.1:0-15330 GCA_963966035.1 Acleris laterana
GTAGCTCTGTCCTTTTCTCTCAGCGTAAACTGAATTCCATAGCTATGTCATAATAACCCCCCAGGGGTGCACTAAGAAAGGATTTTTCGAAAATCATTTCGCTAGCGGAAAGAAAAGTAATAACGGGTAACTTTCGCGAACTATCTTGGGTGATATCCTCCCGCTCAAAAAACGTTTGCTTAACTTACATCAAAACGGACATCTTGTTTTTGTGTAAAAATGTTCTAGCAAGGCACGACACCAGAGACTCAACCGTACAGCGATCTGTTTTTTTTTTACATTTTAAGTTGATTTAGAACTCTGTACTTTGTATAAATTATATAATTTAGTTGTCACTGTTTGTCCACACTCCGTTACTGCTCCACTGTTTAGGCACTTGTCCCACTTCGAGCAGACGACGAGTGAAGCGAATACATCGTAGTGTTGATTATCGATTATCTATAAATAATCCTTTTTTTTCAATTAGCCACAAATGCAATTCGGTAAGAAAGATGGTTTAAGTAATCCCGTTTTTGCACCTTAATTGTACTTAACACCCTGTTTTAGAGTTTTATAACGCTGACGAGCAAACATAATGTTAAAGTAAATGTAAAAAAAAACCCGTCTGTGTCCATTTCAAAATATTTTAGAAATCGTCTTTCGACTTTCGGGACAAGTGCCTAAAAACATGTCCGCATACTTTATCAACCGCCTCCACAGTTAGGATCGATAGACTTATATACTCATTTAATTATTTAACGAAAAGAAAAGTCCAGAATTGTAGTTAGACTGAATTTTGATTGTACAGATAATTAAACATAATTTGAAATAGTATAAGTTGTTATTGTGTTCTAAGTATAAAGTTTAAGCCTTATATATTATGATATGATATACTTAATGCCCCGGTTTGATACTGTTAAGTCATATTCTGTGTATATTTCCTTGATCGAGCTACAAGATCGAATACGTATTGCGTTGATCGCTAATATTTGATACGGGAGCGTTATTGATATTCTCCTAAAACACTGTCGGAATATTTTTTGATTGTCTTGGATTGTCTGTCTTAAATCTTGCTCCTGTAACCTTGCCCAATTAGTTAAGGATAGTTTAGGGCCGGTTTCCGGGATTAGTACTGTTTAGACACTTGTCGGTGACATGAAGCAATATTAGTTACATTGGGATACACCTAGTAAAACAAGCCTCGGTTTTTATTATAAAATTGATTATTGTAAATCGTTTTGCATTGCAATTATTTTTTAAAACATGCAATGTATGGATTCGTGTATGTTTTTGTTAGAAAAAACTTTAAGGTCATATAAGTTTTACAGACGGAAACACGAATTGGAACGAAATGATGTCGGATTCATTATATTTCTAAAATCTGATAGACTCCTAAGGCCCACCATACAACGAAATGTGTCAATGGAATATGAATCTATTGTAAATAAAATAAAATTTTCTAATTGGATCATTAGTCAAAATATAAAAGAAATTCTACTTTTCTCCCTTTACACTAGATCCATATTTCAGTGGCCGTATCGTGTACTATTTTTAGCACAAGGATCTTCAGGAGGATAGTTTAATGTGGGTAAAGTTGGCCTATTTTCTCCAAACGATTATTCAATGATACATTTGTAAAGTTTGACCAAAATGTATCTTTTTAATGGTGCGTAACAGTGGATCTTTTATGTGCATGACACCAACTGTGTTCTGTAAGGACTTTCTTCTTAACAATAACATGTTTCTTTTTTTATCACCCCTATGTACAGTCAAGGGCATTTCCGGTCGACCACCTCTAGAGTGATATTCATAACGACATGAACGCTGTAGGATAAGCTACCTGCAACGAACAAGCCAATATTTTCTTAAGTGGATAACCGCGAATGTCCCTAACTGTACTTGTGGAGCAGTAACGATAATTGTAAACTATAAATAGACAACACGAACACATCGGGTTTAGTTACATAATTCGATTATAACGCAGTTATTTGCGATTCCAAATTAAAACCTCGGTTACACTCGCCTTAGTTTATACGTGGCTGATGCACTTTTGAGATGCATCTTTGCATGTGGTTTAGCGAAACGTCTCGCTTGTACGGTCACGAGCGTTAATATGGGACCCATTTCAAGAAAAATATGCTTGAAGTTGTCAAAATCATTAGAGATGTCAAATCATTTGTAACTTTTAGGAAACTCTACCTTATTGTTGTAGAATATCAGATTGACTTTGGACTTAAGGTGGGTAGCAAATTAAATCTCGTGACTGTATAAGATGAACTTTGTAATCTATTCGTGTATGATACATGCTTATGCATCTCGAAAGTGATTTAGCTATGCAATCGCTTTTCGCTGAGTGTAATCCAGGAAGCATGCCCAAATGTAATAATTATGAATAAATATTTATAATGAATAGATATTACGTGGTTTGAATCTCACCCAAATCCAGTTTGACCTTTTGAAAGCCACATTCGGCTCTGACTTACAATTAACCTTTTCAACGCCAATAACCACTAAAGTGGTCGTGTAACTGTCGTGCCTACCACGCCATCGACCGTTTTAGTGGCTCACAGATACAGTGCAAAATAAACCCGAGTATTTGTGACGTAAGGTTGACATTAGCTCTGGTTTTAAGCTGTCATTGGCGTCTGAGTGATGTCTTTTGTATTTGATATGGCGTTGAAAAGGTTAATAGTCATGCTACTGACGCCACAGCCGACAAGGTGAAGATAGCCTTTGTTTCGTATGAATTAAGTTGTACAGTGGGATACCACTTAGCAGGGGCTTCGGGTTTATACTTGTCTCTCACTCGCTCTCATACACTCTTGTTAACAGCGAGTGAGAGTACAAACCCGAAGCACCTACGTGCTCAAAGACTATTTCATACCATATCAAACACGTTTGGCGTGTGAGTGACATATTTTGTACTTGACGTAAGTAACAAGAGTTGCCTAAGTTTGAAAGAAGACAACTACTATTAGGCCCACTTGCGTGGACCAGAGTTAGCGTCTTAACCCGAGGTTAGGCGGCAAACCACGTACAAAAGTAGACGCTTAACTCTGGGTTAAGGGCTAACTCTGGTCCGCGCAAGTGGGCGTTACTGTAGTTAAAAGACTTAAGAAAATTCCGTCTTGCATGTAGTTTTATATAAAACGGTTATGAAATTACGTCAGTTTTCAAATAGGTATACAATGTCGAACGGTCTATGTATTACAGCTACATGGAAAAATGGCTTGTTTTTTACCTATAAAATAGGTGTTCGCCGCGACTCCGCTAGCCGAGCCGGACGTCTTTTTCGGTCTTGTTGCATGAACATATTGTTTTTTATGATTGGCTTAATCCGATTCCGCGTTAGCAGACGAGGGATGACCCTAAGTCCTCAGGGTTGGCAATACATTTACAATTTTGAGATTGTAGATGTCCATGGGCCTCATAGCCGTTAACACGTTCGCCTCCGGTGACAACGTGTGTGTCATAAAAAATCTTACTCCTATGCCAGACACATGTGTGTCAGGGTCAGGTAGAATGCTTGCAGCATTAAGTCTACCTTTTGTACACTTTTAATTTAGTAGGCAGGGTAAACACGCCATCAAGTTGCGTCCTAACTTCTGGATTTCAATCATACCTATACCATTGTTCCATTGCGGGTAGTAAAAGACATGGTGTGTTTATTAATATTTTTTTTATTAATTTCACAAAAGTATTCATTAAAAGCCACAGTTGAAGGCTTTTAAGCTGTTAAAGCGATGACAGTATATAACATTATTCCCGTCGTTTATTCCAACAGTGAGCTAACAACGGATTCCGAAGCTATCTAACCAACTACATATATAAACGTTTACATTTATAGAAAATATTGACATATACTTCATCTGGTAGGCAGTCAAGCTTGCATTGCCACGATCTATTGCGTCTAGGCTGCCCCGGCGTACGGCCACCGCTGCAGCATTTTAAATATATTTTGTATAAATAATGCTTTAATTACTTAACTTTAAAGTGTGATTAACACTATTTTACGTATAATTAGAACAGCTCAGTGTACACTGACGTATGTTTTATATAGAGTGAGAAGCGACACTGATAATATTTGAAATATACTTTGAAGCTAGTTTGTGATTGCTAACCCGAACGCCTTACTCTAGTTTAGGGGATGGGAATCGCCTTTTCATTAAAAACTGTTCAACTCCATGTTGAAAATTACCCAAGATAATACTGAATTAGTCAAACTTGACGAAAGATTTATTTAAAAATGAGTCAATTTATTAATTCAAAGTGCCATTCCCTCCCCCTTGTTATATAGATATAGGTATCTTATTTGTCGTAGTGTTACAGACACACAAAAACACTATTATTACTTTATTATTTTACCCTTCATGTCACATTTAACTTTGGAACTCGTTTGGGAGTTAATTCGAAATCTTGTGGGTCCCAGTACGCTCTATACGATAAACATCCATCCCTCCATTATTTAAATTAACAGAAACACTAGTTACTTCGTCGCCAAAGCTACATAAATTTGCTATCGAAGCGGCCATTTTGTTGATCACTTGCATCAAAATGGCGGCTACATAATGAATACCATTCGGGTGCGTTCGCTTTTTCGTTTTTTCTAAATTTTTGTACACGAACGCGATTTTATTTAGATACCGTGTAGAAATATAACTGTAAAAAGCTCCATGTGTTTACAACACCTTGTTATATGAGGTTTGAGTTTGTCTAAATAGTGCCCAAATTTAAAAATCATTACCAAAAACGAATCATCGATATAAGCTTACGAGTTATATTTATAAACGTCCATTACGGTGTCATACCAAAAATATTCATCTTTTGCAATTAAATTCACACAATTTATAAAGTTGTACAAGCCTAAGCAAAAATAATCTTTTACTATACAAATAAGGTCGAATAGACACTTCTACGTCCGATTGGGACAAAGTATAGTTTTCAAACGAATGTATTCTTATCACTAGTTCATACCGTGCTCGACAGACTGAATGACGCCTTAGCAAAGTCAATGTAGCGTGAAAACCGTTGATTTCTGTCCCCGTCTAACCTAAAACTAGATCTATCGAGTGACAGGGATAACACGACATTGCTGCCCTACGTGACTTTGTAAAAGCGTCTGCAACTGACAAATCTACATTTATTTATTGCGTCTGTTATCGTCCGATTAGTGTTGTAGAGCAAGATCCCATACAAAAAACCCGTGGTTCGAGAAGGTATTAGACCAAGACAAAACTTTTAGTTAATCATATGTGATTCGTCGATTAGGCCCTGATTTATCGAAGAAAGCACTATTGTCATATTAATGACTCGAGTTTAATTTGAACCAATTTCAAAACAATTTGACATAGGTAAGTATTTGGTTACTGAGGTATATTAATGTTTGTGTTGTGATTTTGTTCTACAACATGAAATCAAACGCCTGTCACATGAAACTCATACCAATAACACTCCAAATATTATCTACCCTACAACTAAACGAATTCCATTGTTTACAATTATTTACAAATTCCACAGGGTTTGTTAATATTACTTTAATATAACCTTAGTCTAAATTTACAATTAAAAAGCTGGTGTCAGTGACATCGGCCACAGCGGTTAAATTTATAAATATGGCGTCAAATTTACAAAAGCAAACTATTAAGACTAGGGTATGTAAGGGCAATAAAGCATATTATTATACACCTCAAACCTGCCTAATTGAAGCCTGACGACTTAATATTATGTGCCTTAAGCCAAAAGTGGCTTGATTTTGTAGTAACCGCCAGGGAATATTCTTTGGTAGCTGAAGCGTAGCTGGCATAATATAAGCTGTCTTAAGTTTGAGGCATTATAAAACGAAAATGTTGTGTGAGTAAGTAATATATAAATTTCTACGTCAAATATTTTGGCTACGATCTTGTTAGCTATACCACAATTTCAAAATACCGTCCTCTACCAAATCATTACAAGTTATGTTGATGATTTATAGTCTGTCAAGAAAGGCATGAAATAAAAATGGAATAGGAGATCCAAAGAGTTAAATTACAGTATGAAATAGCATAATTAATTCAGTAAACAGACTTGGTATAATACTAAGTTGCTGTGTTTTATTATGCTATTTTATACCTACTGTAATGTAGCTCTTTGAATCAATTATAAAATCATTTTCATATGATGACTTTATTATTGACAGGCTAGTGACTCTTATCGACTTGACAGTAAATATCGTATCCGTAAAAAAGAATTACGGTTTCCAGAGTTGAATATTGACCCTGGTGAATTGAGGTTATGGTATGAAATGCAGTAGGTTTGGTATGCAGTGGAACGAGTGAAAACATGTTGCCACTTGTACAGTGTAAGGCAAATTTTCCTAGGTATCTTGTTGTTCTTTTTATATTAAGAATGGGGGTAGTAGTTCCTCGAATAGTTAGGCGCCAAATAAGTACCTAAAATATGACAATATGAACGCAACCATAGTTATGAAAAGTGACAAAAACATTTGACTTATAGCTTATAACACTTTTTTAACTTGTTTTCTTTCTCATTACGTTCTCACACACATTAAAGTAAAATTTGAGATCAATATGAACGTTTCAAATTCTTTAGTACCCTTCTCTTTTACCAAGTACCTAACACATAAACCACTTCCTTAAAACTTAAATATTGTTGCAACCCGGCCTACACCATTTACTCCAAATAAAAAATACATACAACGGTAATTATGGTTAGAAAGGGAAAAACTGAAGACAGACGCCTATCGAATTCTTACGACAAAGTTATACCTCATCTACTTATAAACTGAACAGTTATATTCAATGTATATAATATTTTATGAATTATGCATAGCGTATGAACACATCTTTATCATGTTTCACTGTAACTGCACTATGCTACCCGTACGGAAAAAGGCACATCTACTATATGAATTGTATTGCACTTCCATTTCTATATTAACCCTTGAGAGTTTAATATGCTTTTATGAATTAATTGAACTAGTGCCTTTTCTCCGTACGAGGGCAGTATGCTACCGTAAATACCAAAGAAGGTGGAACTGCAATGTAATACTCGAAGCATTCTATACTCTATCGGTAACCACATTCAACTTAAAATGCTTATACCATTACTATGCAGTTGGCTGCCTTTCTTCTATTTCTATCTGTCTGTGGTGCCTTTTTTTCTGTAGGAATCCATTAATATGCAACGGCAGGACATCAAAATGGTTGATCATGATCACCTCCATATCAGATGTGCACCAATATTCACATAAACATTTGCGACTTGATTCTATATATAAGCGTTATACAAAAACTAATAGATATGTATGTTGACGCAGTCTGTGATGGCATAATGTGCATTGCAACAGTCCCTGTCAAATATATCGGAGCCGACAAAACGCTCAGAATTATCTGACGTTTTTAACGATACAGATCTGTTCAGATTTAATTGAGCCCTTGTCTGCTAGGACACTTATTTAATGGCGATTAACCAGCAGCCATAAAACAAAAAAATTACTTACTGCTTTTGTGATAGTGCTAATAGCAGTATTATGCAATGTCGATCTTTTCTTGGTGAACCGTTCATTTTCGACCGGAAATAAAATTCAATTTCTACCCTTTTGCAAATAAATTTGTATGCAATGTCATTACTAGGATTAATAGAGCTAAGTTAGCTTAATAGTCTCCAGGTGTCATTATGTTGAAGTGTTTTCTTTAAATGCAAACCATGGAGAAGTAATATTATTCAGCTAGAGAACAAAGTCACTCAATAAGTACTTTTCACACATCATCAAGAATGTCACTTTATCGAACTTTTTTAACTGCCTTTATTTTCTCGTCAGTAAAAATTAGGTTACATTTGTTCGGTAGAATTCTGAATTATTTAGCTGTACATTTTGGTACCCTGTCGCAGCTATTCATGTAATAATTCAAACGACTCAGTTTTATAGGTATGTTTCTGCGACCAGGAACTAAAATGTACAGCTACATACTTCTGAGCTTGAGCTTAGTATGATGATGTTCCATGATTCATTCGAAACCTAACCTTTCGTCTGTGTTTGACTAGGATCCTGACCAAATTTTTGAATATCTTTATGTGTTTTTATTTCGTTTCATATTTTGAAGAGACTAGAATTCGGTATTTTTCTACCTTTCGACAGACGAATGATTAAGCCAACCGACTTATGCCCGGTTTTATAAAAGCCCGTCAGTATATGTCAGATCAAATTTTAGTAACTTCGTATAAGTTTTGACATTCCTGATCGAAATTGAATCTAACGGATCTTTATAAAAGCCAGCCTTAAAAAATCGAAGGTGCCTTCACCTTCATTGACCTGAAAATCGGTCTTAGTCGACACTCCCGTTTTTTTTATAGCTGTTTTATCTTCGCTACTAAAGCGAAGTAGCTAAGCCGAACTTGTTCAGCCAGCAGCAGAAGGTGGACAGACGGAAGAGCTCAAAACTATCTATGCACGCTCTCATTCTCTTCACAATAGACTCGTGTACGGATAATTTTGAACTCTTGCTGCTGATAGTACGAGTAGATACCTAGAGACTCTTGTAATTAGAGACGTGTCCTGAAAAATTCTCAAGAAATCTCCAGAACGAGTCATCTCTACTTAAAGAACATTTTGAGAATCCTTTAATCAATCAAAATTCGAGTTATATGACATGTCCAAACCGGCTGGTAGAAAAGTAAAAAACCGAGTTTAACAGTAGAACGGATGCGGAGTCCCAAGCGAGTGCGACGGGACGCGCGCGGCGGCGCGCACTGGCCGGTGGGGGATTGTCTGGAAACAAGGAGGTCTCATTAAGCCGGGTAATCACTAGCGAGCTGTACCTGTAACACCAGCAGTTGCAGTAACGAGCTTCTAGTGAAGAACGGGCTCGCGAACCGCGTACAGTCAACCAATTTGATTTCTAGGCCACTTTGGACTATGTTAAAGTGACGTTGTCTACCAAATCGTAAGAGACTCCCTATGATTTGGTTTACAACGTCACGTTGACAAAGTCCATAGTGGCCTAGGAATCAAATTGGTTGACTGTACACGTCACGATTTTACGTGCTACAGTAATAGTTACTACAGCTAGACACTCTTACAACTCGAGTCGTAACGTCACTGTGACACTGTTTTTAGGTGGGTCAGGGTTCCATCGGGCTGATAGTAGGTACAGTAGGCTGCAAAAGTGCATGGACAATTGAGAATTAAAATGCTATGCAGGTGAATGTCGACGCCATCTGTCTGCTTGTGGGGCGTTAGCAGCTATTAGTAAATCTTACTGGTTCAGTCAGATCTCACTAGATGGCGCTGCATTACCTTATAATATGAAAAATATTTTTTTCCACAAGAACCAAGCAGTTGCATAGTTGTCAACTTTATTATTCTTAGTCCACACTTCCAAACTCGGATTATTGATTAGATTATTAAAAAACACATTCAAAATCCATTTTACCCGAGCGGAATCGAACTATGAACCTCTTGTATCATAGGCAATGCCAAATGCCGTTCGACCATCGAACGTTTTGATAACCTGTCAAAATATATTATCAGTTTATGTTTATAGTCGGCTCTGCTTACTTTCTAAGAAATACGTTAGTATCAGAAGAGGGTAGAATGAAAATTTATAAATACCGGTTTCGTTTTTACATTTAACTTATGCACAATCCTTTGTTCACTGTTCCTCGTACGGTTACTGAGTTTTTAATTGCGTTATTATTTCATCAAAATGAGTTCACGTTGTAATATTGATTCAGTTACAAGATCGCAAATAATTGCCTTGCATAACGAAGGCAAGAATTTATCAGATATAGCCAGAGAGACAGGAGTAAACGTAAGTATTATTGATGTGTTTTGTTCAAACAAAACTTAATATTCATAGGTTAACTATTCTTTTTTTTGTTATAGCGGAAAACCGTGGTTCTTTGGGTACGCCGATTTGAAGAAGAAGGATCTTTGCTACACCGTCAAAGAACAGGCAGACCACGGCTTATAGACGCGCCGCAGCGTCTAGCCATGGTGGTGGATTACGAGGAGAATGGTTTTATACCGACTAACCACTACGCCAGTTTATTTGACACAAGCGTGGACACCGTCCGTCGAGCTCTTCACAGTGAGGGTCTGCATTATCGTAGACACGCAGTCAAACCATCGCTGACAGATAATCACAAAAGAGCAAGGTTAGAGTTTGCTTTGGAGCTTTTGGATTTAGATTGGTCTAATGTCATCTTTACTGATGAAAAAACGTTTAAATCGAGTCAACATGGACGTCTAAGTCTGTGGCGTCGCAATAATACGCGGTGGAATAGCGGCCACGTAGTGCCCAACATGTAGTCTGGTCGCATCAGCGTGAACATGTGGGGGTGGATGAGTGGAGCTGACCCGGGAGAACTAGTGAGGCTACCCAGTCGAGCCAATAGTGCGAACTATGTGGAAGTGCTGGAGGAGACCATGTTGCCCACTGTTCGGAATGTGTATCCTGAAGAGCAGTTGCCAATTATATCTTTCGTGCAAGATAATTGTCCGATACACCGTTCGCGTATTGTGCGGGAGTGGTTTAGCCAGCACGAAAATAACATTAAAGTTATTCCTTGGCCTGCTAGATCGCCGGATTTAAATCCCATTGAAAATTTGTGGGGCGTTATCGTCCAACGATGGGATAAACAGAATGAGCGAACACCAGAAACTTTAGAGGCTCATTGTTTAAAAATATGGGACAGTATTCGCGGGTCAGATCTGTGTAGAAATCTCGTCGGCTCAATGCGCTCCCGTTTGCAAGCTGTGATCGAACAAGGTGGGGGCTACACTAGATATTAAGTTTAAGCAAATAATTACACTTATATATATATTTTGTGTGATATATTTAGTGGAGACCGGGTTTTGATTAACGTATCACGTCATCATCATCATCATCCATCACTGCGTAAAACATTAATAATAATAAACGAAATGAATGTTTATTTTGCCGTTTTTAAGTTTCTGAGCTATGTTATGATATTTAATCATATATTTTAACGAAATACTTTATTGCCCCCTTTGTCACACGCCCGAGTTAATTTGTTTTTATTTTAAATTGTCAACTTTATTTCTATGTTAACTTTTTTGGTGTGTGTTTGGTTTAATAAATGTGTTTGGTTTATTTCATGGAGCTAGCAGAACTTTTAATTTATTGATGACTGATCATGATCAAAACTGTAAAAGACAGCTATTACAATGCGTTTAACCTTTAGGCACGCGGTTGTTTTATGCGCAGCGCAGGTGTTTAACGCATTTGCGTTGACGTTCCCTATTTTAATTCAATACATCGAAGCAATTACTACGCTTTGTTTTTGGGTCATACGCACGCAGCTCCAATCGCAGAGTTCAATTCATTAAAAAAAAATGTTTACAGTATAAAACAACCGCGCACTTTACGTTAACCCGGTCCCTATTTTTTTGAATTATATTTGTTATTACTAGTTATTGTGGGAAAGCTTCAATCATCTTTCCGATGTCGGAAATGAATACTTAAGCTAAGACCTCAATAGTTAGATGGAAAATTGTTATAATGTTGTAAATAATTAGTCAAATTGAGATAAACTGATTATACTCAAATATTTTATAAGAAGTAAATGATTTTAAACCACAAAAGTAGTATCATTTTTAAGAATGACGAATTTTTCCTGCTTTAAATAATGCATTTATTATGTTCCATCATTGTAAACGTAAGCAAATAATATTTAAAAAAAAAACAAAAATATGCTTGCCACTAACGAGATTCGAACTCCCATCCATTGAGCACACCTACGCATGAAGCTTATAAACTGTGCCACCATCTCATATGGTTGACAAGACGAAATATCGATTCTAGTGCTGTGTAGTTAAGAAATTGCAGTAATAAGCAATTGAACTAGATCAGTAAACTGCGCCATCTAGTTTATTTGTTGCGAACTTGAAATCGAGTGCTCATAGGATTATCGACGTTAAGGTGTCCATGCAATTTTGCAGCTGACTGTACCTTTCCGATAACATATCGCTTATTATTCCCATCCTGTTTTAGAAACTTGCCTGCATCTCTCAGATGAGACGTGGAACCCGTTTATCAAACGCTTGTAGGTAACTTGAATTGCAAGTGGAAATCTCTTTCCAACAATACGTTCATAAAAGAGAAACCATTTATAAGTATTACACTAGCGACCCGGTTTATGTGAGTTTTCTGTAACACCCGTACATAAAACAGAATTTATTATATATAAAAACCTTCCTCTTGAATCACATCATCAATTAAAAAAAACCGCATCACAATCCTTTGCGTAGTTTTAAAGATCTAAGCATACATAGGGACAGACAGACAGCGGGAAGTGACTTTGTTTTATACTATGTAGTGAAGTTACAAGGATTTGATAAACAGGCCCGTGGTACAGTCACGAGATTTAATTTGGTACCCACCTTAGGTCCAAAGTCAATCTGACATTCTACAACAATCAGGTTGAGTTTTCTAAAAGTTACAAATGGCATGACATCTGTAATGACACTGACGACCTCAAGCATATTTTTCTTGAAATGGGTCCCAAATTAACGCTCGTGACCGTACACGGTTTTTATGGTAGCAAAACAATCGCTACCACCATCTTATCCATTAACCTACCGCCAAATAGCAGTGTTCGCATTGTTGTGTTCCGGTTTGGGGATAAGAGAGCCGGTGAAATGACTAGCATAGAGGCATTCCATCTTAGTCCTCAGGGTTGGCAACGCATTTGCAGTCTTAGGATTGCACTGCATTCTTGTGAATGCGAATGTCTATGGGTCACAGTTTCCACTTACCATCAGGTGGCCTGTGTGCTCGTTTGTGTACTCTGTGCCATAAAAAAAAAAAAAAGTGTAAGTACCTCTATCACGTGAGGCATGGGATCGCGCGGTATTCAGGAGGCGCGGCGGCCGGTGAGCGAGCCCACCAGCGACTTGAGCGTCTGGCCGAGCGACGCGCGCGCGTCCCCCGCGGACCCCGCGCCCGGCGAGCGGGGCGGGGCGCCGCCGTGCGCGTCCAGACACTTCTGGTAGCGGAGCTGCAATGAGGGTACCTTATCTTATCTTGTCTTACAGATGGGCCCTTTCAGATACACTTCGACCCTTCAGGATATACATACATACATACATACATTAAATCACGCCTGTTTCCCAGAGGGTTAGGCAGAGACCACTTCTTTCCACTTACTACGATCTTGACAAATTTCTTTCGCTTCTTACACATTCATACATCGAGTCATGCACGCACGTCGGTTTCGGGTACTTAAAATTCTTCCCTTTTCCAGTATTTCTCCGATTAAATATGTTTTTGTGTTTTAAAAAGGTTTCTCCGTACACTTATTCCTACGCTTTATGGTTCATAATAATATGATAATTAAGTGAACCAGTGTAAGCATTTAATCATTAACTCGGGTACTTATTCGTAATACCGTCTAAGCGGTAGATTAAAATGGCTAAGTACTTAATCTTATTAACTTTCTGGTGCTCCAATATTGATGTTATAAATGCTTTAACTAAAACTAAGTTTATGTGTATAAATCTTGTGTGTTTTTCTAAGAAACTGCTCAATTAAGTATTCTTAGAAATTGTTCTAACTTTGATCTGTTGTTTTATAAGATTTACGCATTTAAAGTTGGCAACCAATATTACGTTTATCTACATCCATATCACAACTTCAGTATAATATCTTCAGAAACGATAAGCAAATTATCTTTATTAAGTAACTACCTGTGGTTGTACTTTAATGTTAACATTAAAGTATTACATGTCATTAATGTATCGGTTATCGCTCTAGTTGCATACATGGTACATTAAGAAACAGGGTAACGACAGATACAGCTTTTTCACATATTGTAGATAACTTATGATATGTTTCTAGATAAAGTTATGTATGCGACTGTACGCATAATTAGGCATGAAAACACTCGTGTGATCATATTATAAAACTCGCCTTACGACTCGTTTCATAAAACCACACTTATTAAGTATTTACATACATTAAATTACTAGCATAGAGGCATTACAGCTTACTCCTCGGGGTGGGCAATACATTTGTAGTCTTGTGATTGGAGTCTTGAGAATGCAAACTGAACCACTTTTTAAATTTAAGAATGATTAATATTAATTTAATACTGTAATTTTAGAAACAGACCTAACATGAAGATTTCTGAGCATCAAATATCTACACGGAATGTCTATGGATCTCGCGTCCCACTCACCATCAGGTGAGCTGTGCTCGGTTTTTTTTCCTAGCCATAAAATAATACGTTAATTTGTTTGAAGTTTTCCTAACATATGTACATAGAAAACATCGACTCAGGAACCAAATTCTCGCGCTCATCACACAAATGTTTCCACTAACCACGTCATCAAAACATTACAACATACTTGTATGCAAACGCAAGCCGAAACATTAATCCACCAAATCTCATTTTACCCACTCAACCTAAAGTAACAAAGGTTTCCTTTCAAAACACTACATGCATTACCTCAGATAATACAATACGGACAATTAATCACCGTGAGGGATCGTACAGAAATAGGTGCATCCATTTATTCCTCATCGAGCGTGTGTGGTGTCTAAACAGGAGTAATGGTACCAAAGATTCCATTCCTTTCATTACCATCATTACTATCTACACCTTAAATTTCTTCACCAAACTATCCATAGTCATCTTTAACACAAAGTACTATGGTTTCTACGTTTTCTTCATCTATTTTGTCAGCTGCATCGTTAAGTTTGTAGAATGAGTTATTAATATTTCTATGTTGTCTGTTGATACCGTTATCCTTGGCAGGGAAATCTTTTGTTGCGATGAGTTTTTTTTTTTTTAAGTAACGTCTTTATTGGTTACGAGTTTAATGATTTGGGAATGCTCTCTGGTGATCTGTCGATTACAAAGTATATAATGAGAGCAGAAAAAAGATAAACTTCAATTATTACAATTTTAAGTCTCGAACCTTAAAATCATCTCATTCTAACCTTGGTATAAGTCCAATATAAATATTTTCATACAATTATAAAATATTTTTTTTAGTGAAATGGTATTTACACAATTTAATAAAAATAAAAAAGTTTCCTACTAACTATTTTTGTATGACTTTTTGATACATTTTAGACAGTATAGAAAACCAGAAATTTATAGATGAACATGAAACACAGAATTAAGAAAATGTCTTGAATGAGGTAGCAAAAAATTGGTCATAAACTAGCAATACCACTTTAGACCAATTCAAAGTTTCTATACCCACGCATCAGTTAGCACGACCCAGTTTAAAATGTGAACAAACTAAATATTTTGAATCACCAATTCTCTAACGGTTACTACAATTAGAGTATATCCGTAGACAACTGTACTCTACAATGTGCC
>CAWYPN010000362.1:0-12059 GCA_963966035.1 Acleris laterana
AGAATAATCGAGAAAAGATATAACGGATAGATGATGAAGCAGCAACAAACAATCTACAATTCATTTTTTTTTCGATGTATGGATGAAGCCAATACAATTTGGCCCGTGGTCGTCTTCTAATAAAGTTATATGCTATAAACACATCTTCATCATCGAAAACACGTAGGTACTTTCGCGATGGTAAACTTGAAAGAAATAGCCGCTTTGTAACTTGGATGACGATTGCATGACGATTACGTGGACACATCTAGGCCGCAAAATACGCCTGTCGTCTTTTGTAGGTTGCATCAAATGACGCCGCCGTGGACAGTAGGCCGAACTGAACATGCATAAATTGTGCTGCGTCAAAGTCGCAAAAAGCACGGCGTTCTCTTGGCGTAGAAGACGCGATCAAAACGTGACGAGGATTTTAAAGCTTCGGTTTGGTCGATCCTTATTTTACTTATTTAATAAATAATGCTAATTTGATATTTCATATTAGGTTCGTGAATAGGTATATTATATTATATCAAATAAGTACAGACAAAATCGAAATAAAACCCACTGCAAACACTATCATAATATCGTAGTAACTTTTATCTATACTCCTCACACCCCTAACTTCCCTATAATGTGTTTGAAACGATAAGCAAATGGCGTTTATTAAGAAACCTGTATCTGTGGTTGCATCTTAATGTTCACATTAAAGTATCGGTGGCGAATTGAGTAATGTAAACATTACGATACAGGCTCACTTATTGTAAAAAACTTATGATATGCATGTAGATAAAGTTATGTATGCGACTGTAGGTCAAATAATTAGACATTAAAACACTAGTGTATTAATGCCTCTGATTATGCACCAATCTCATAAACTACTGCGTTGTGTACCTACACGCTTTTATTATAATATATAAGCATATTATGTATCGAATTTTATAACTTTTAAAAGTACCTATAAACCATATAATAGTGTGGAAAACACATAATTATTAGTTCTGTTCCGATGATAATTACACAAAAGACAACGGTGACAAGGAGTCGAAAGACACTCACAGGTACTCGTGGCGCGCGAGGTAGCGCACGTACTTCTCGGGCGGGTCGTCGCGGTCGTGGTTCTGCAGCGAGACGGAGCGCACGGTGACGTGCGACACGGTCGTGTGCGGCATCGTGAACGACACGTGCGCCGCGCGCGCCAGCTCCGCCGGCACCTGGTCGTACGACGTCAGCGCCATGCGGCACACCAGGTTGTGCGTCGTGTACGCGCCTGCCGCACACCCACAACAGTACTACATCAAACACTTAGTTCTGCTTTTATTTAGATTTAGACAATAAGTTTATCACGACATTCACGACTCACCAGACACATTTTATATTATTAAACAGTTTAAACACAGATTACTTTAAAGAAATGTGTAACCAATAGGTCCTAAATAATTACGATATATGAATTATACTGGTTTTGTAGAGAAAAAAGGCATACTTTACCATACGGATCCCCTTGAATGCCATAGGTACATATCGTTGGTCATAATGTATTGTTAGTCATACTTTTTTTTGTCATAACTTCTTTTAGGCTGAAGTTACAGTTTTTGATAAACGTTTATCGTGTAGATTATTTAGGTTAGGTTAGTTTTATAAAAATCCTGAAAAAATAACCGTGTCCTGAGAAAAATGCATTATGACTTGCGAAAATTATGACTTGAAACACATTATGACTAAAAATAATTATGGCAGTCAATAGAGACCCTTTACCATATTATAGATTGAAAACCAGCCTTACTTTAGGTCTCCTGTTTAGCAATATTTTGGTTTTAGAGGGCCCAAGGCCTGGCGTGTTACTGGTGGACGCCCGTGTGCGCTGTACTCGTGGAAGGGCGGGCACTGACCTTGGCCCTCCTTGGGCAGGCGCGGCATGCGCCACACGAGCGCGCGGTGCTGGTGCTCGTACTTGGCCTGCCCCGACGTGACCTCGATCAGCGACTCGCTCAGCGTGTCCACGGCGCCCAGGAACCGCTCGATGCCTTTGATCTTGCCCGTGCGCCTGGGGGAAACGAGTCGTTAGAGGGAACCACGAAACAGCAGACACCGACAAAGCTATTGGTACCTAACCCACACGTCGTCGAGCTGATGCAGGCCGTACACGTCTTTGCAGTAGAAACCGCGTAAATATTCTATTTGGACAGAAAGGACCGGCAAAAAGTCGCACTATATCATAAGGGTCCTATTTTAAAAGTTTTTGGCTCAGGATTCTAGAAATAGACTGTAAAATTGAAATTAGAAATTAGTGTAGTAGGTACCCCACGTGATATACCTAGTGTAAGGGTACGTTATGCACATGCATGCGTTATTTGTATGCACATGCAGCTTTCGAGAGCAGCGGGCCGGCAGGTGTGTAGGTCCCCGCCCGCCCTGCACCAACTAACTCGCTAACGGACCGAATCTCGACTGCTCGAGGCTCTGTCCCAGGCTAGGCGGGCTGTCGTCACTCCCTAAAGTTAGTACCTGTGCGCGGATTTGACGGAGCCGTAGCGGTGGTGCTTCTCGATGCGGAACAGGTAGATCCAGCACTCGGGGATGGGGAAGCGGATGGCGACGTCCTCGCACGGCACCTGCCCCAGCTTGCGCGACGCGAACCCCGGCACCAGCACGTCCGCGCGCAGCTCCACCTGCCGCGCGCACATCAGCGAACTCACAACACGGGAGCACCGGCATTACACCGCGAAGCCTCTATCTCTTGGAATATGCTTGGAATAAACTCTCAACATAAACAAACAAATGACTGCCTATGACTACCTATAGGTATGTAATATTTCTTTTTTTATATTCTGCCTGTCCTTGCTGAAGGTACTCAATTACATTGTACCTATTGTAAGTAAGCGTTCTAAAAAAATATCCTACTTTAAACTTGTATGCAAATAGTAAAAGGCTTTTTTTTTTAACTTTTTTTTATTGTATGTATCTATGGATAATCTCATGTCTTTTTTTTCGTCTATCGTCTTTATAGATCTTAACTTAGATCGAGGCATCTACCATGAGTTCAATCTTCACTCACAGTGCTACCACAATTTTCTTAATAGCGATCGGCATTCTTCGTTTTACTATGACACACGAATACTGTTAGTTGCGAGTGCAAGCGATACGAATAGCCAGTCGTAAGCTATTAAGAACCTGGGAATACTGTGAGTATATGTATATACCTATACCCAAACATCCACTAGATCTCGAAACAAATGATCCTTATCACATAATTTTTTGCCCTTAGCGGGAGTCGAACCCGGAACCACTAGTTTCGTAGGCCTAATATGTCTAATGAAAGTAGCTAAACCACAGATGAGAGGATCTTCAACATAATATTCTTAAAATTATCGACGGGTTGAGTGGTTGCTACGAGTATTATAGACGTTGTTGTTGTAGCTCCATACTTTTAACTTAAAGGTATGGAGCTAGTCAGCTCTACCCTCCAAAGAAACAGGCGCAGGTATAAAATACAAAGTTCATCTGGAAGTCTGTTTTGGTTTCGGGCAGCAAAGCTCAGTGGCGGTCGGCCGGTGGCGGGGGCGCGCACGAACCTTGTTCCCGGTGACGCACCAGACGGCCTTCAGCTGCAGCGGCAGCTCGCGGTTCTTGGGCGGCCGGATGCGGAAGCGCAGCAGCTCGATGTAGCACGCGTCCGGCGGCTTGAACCTGCAACGCCGAGCGGGCAGCCTTAACACCACGCCTACACCATCTTATCTTTACGAAAAACTAAAACAATCACAACGTCAGGTGAGGTTTGCCTCACTCTTAATCTGTACCCAGCACAGGACGACTGCTTTTCGTGGCAGCTTTCGCTACGCTGCCACGAAATGTTAGAATAATCTGCCACCGCCAATCAGAAACTCTAAAACCGTTACGAGCTTAAAACATAAAATGAAACAATATTTATTAAATATCCAATTGGCCAACACTTAGCAGACGTCCTGTACCCATGTTTTTTTTTTCTCTTTTGTTTTACAAGTTATTTAGTTACTATTTAAAAATAATATAAAAGGCACACACTCACTCGCGCGCACGCACACACAAACACAACCAAATACACACACATACACGCAATCATTCAGAAGTCTAGAATAAACAATTGTAAATAATTTAGTTTAAGCATTAAGTACTCCTAAAAAATAGTAGTGAGATGGATTGGGAGCGCTCTCCTCTCTTCAATCCGCTGGCCCTGAAAACCGGCGTCAAGGCTAGTAAGCCTGACACCATGCTGAGTGGCAACCTTTTCGGTGTTAATTTTAGATTAAGTAGCTACTCTAAGTTTGTATTACCTATTCTATTTTTTTTTTTATAATGTTTTTGCCGTTTTTTGTTCATTTTATTTTAACACCGAATAAACGATTTCTATTCTATTCTATTCTATCCTACACAACGCTATTGACGAGCGCATCCACGCCCCCGGGCCTATTGTCTAACGCACTCGCAATTACGATCGTTTTCATTTTGAAAATGGAAGGCTTGAGTGCGTTAGGCAACAGCCCCTCTGGTTCTGCCTGTTCGGAATAACTAAGATTCTCCGAAGTTTATTTGGCAGAACATACATGGCACAAAAGATTTTAATACTAATAAAAGGCCTTATAAGGCCGAATTTCATAATGAATCATTTTGTTAAACTAAAGATCCTTTTAGTTTCGTCCTGTCTGTATGTCACACTCACTCATACTCGGAAATTGACAAAGTTACAAAACTGAAATTTTACAAGGTGCCTTCTGTTGTCAAGTACCTACATACATTACATTCATTAATAATTAATATTGTTTTAATTCATAAGGAATTTATACCGTGTGTAGTGCCACAATACAATTGAACTTTAATAAATATGGTTAATGGCGCTAGCCACGCTCGTTCCCGTAAAAAATACTTTAATTCCATATTAAGACTGCGCCGAGCATACGCCGGACGTACAGTGGCGCCCTCATTACTAGTAAAGCCCCATAAATTGGGTTTTTAATTGACGTCTCTGAGTGCGGCAGTTAGTGAAATATTTATAGCGAAATATCATCTTTCAAATTCAATTTAGGAAGATTTTATACTCACGTATCGTATAGGTAAGTCCCCAGCCAGTTTCAGTCTAAAATGTCGACCTTTATCTTTCTTATCTTAATAGTTACAATCCCTAAGTACATTCCGCGCCTGCAACCATGCCTGATGGTTTATGCTCAAAATATAACTATTTATGACATATCTACAACCATGTACACTTTTATTGAAAAACGCCCACATGCATAAGCTCACGCCGTTATTCCCAGAGTGGGGTAGGGTGAGCTACAGAATTACTAGCAACTCTAAAAACTTATTAATAATTCTACTGTAACCAAATTTTGCACAATTCGGCTAAGATGTTTACCAGCGTATTAGTGACAGGTTGCAAGCCCATCGCCTATCAGTACTACACAGCCTTTATTCCCTTAAGTAGTCGTCTCACGACCCCCGCGGGAGCACACGGAGGGACCCGTCGTCAGAGCTGATATCTCACGATTTTCATGAAACTTAGCTAAGAACCAGCGCTAGACCACTTGCTTTTAAATAAAAAAACCGTATCAAAATCGGTTTACCCGTTTAAGAGCTAAGGTGCCACAGACAGACACACATATAGTGGTGAAACTTATAACCCCTTTCTGTGACGGGGGTTAAAAAAATATGATAATAGTGTTACTTGATGATCTGCGTGTTGTAGAACTCCTCGGGCACGACGCAGGCGTGGAACTCGGCCTCCTCGACGCGGATCCACTCCTCGGTGACGACGGGGATGATGTCGTGCCGGCCCACCACCTCGCGCCCCTGCCGCCGCAGGTCGTTCACGCCCAGCTCGATGTCCGGCATGCCTGCCGACAAACAACCAACTAGTGTTCCAAGTTTGACTACGGAACCCTAAAAAAAACATGCAGTGGAATATAGAGCCTCCTCCTTTTCCGAATTGAAACGCTGGGAATAGAGGCCCCGAAAAGCGGACTCGACTGAGCGGCAAATCGTAGGTGAGGTCACAAGAAACGACCTTCGTACTCGTATCTTGGTGTTGGCAAAAATTTAGAGTCGTCGAATGTTTACCTCAGTCATAAATTATCCTTACTTACAAGAAATTTAGAAAAAATGAATTAGATCACCGAGCCTAGTACGGGTGCGTTTATAGCGTAACAAAATGTGGATATAAAGCATCGATCAGTCTCGTACTTTCACACGTGTCAGAAAGTGACGGATGTTTCATCGATATATTGTCACGCGATAAACGCATCCATATTGGCCCCCCAGGAATAAAGGTTAAAATTACATCAAATGTTGCTCACCACTAAGGAAACCTAGGAAGAAGATTCGCACGCGCGCGATCTGCTTCTGCACGACGCCATCGAAGTCCTGCTCGACGTAGAGCTCGTCGACGGCGGTGACCTGCACCTCCTCCATCTTGTAGTGCAGCGCGCGGTCGCGGTGCGCCGCCAGCCGGAACAGCGCCTCCTCCACGCAGCACGACAGCTGGGTCACGTCCTCGTAGCTCAGCGACCCGAACTTGAACAGCTGCGACACCTGCAACAAGCCGCGCCGCGCGACCCTCATTTGAGCGCCTGCGACACCAGTGGCTGCGACAGCTGCACGCGTTCACTCCTAGCTCTATCGTGGCCCCCTTCTGGACCAGCCATGATGCCGTGTTAGTGACTAGCACTCGACCAACTCAGTGTCCGTGTCAGTGTCAATGTTCAATACAAACAACATAATTGGGATTAACTTCATCTATCCATCCAATAGCGCGAAACCACTGGATGACAGCAGCAGAGGACCAATTGTTGTGGAAAACCTTGGGGAAGGCCTTTGTCCACCAGCGGACGTCTTGCGGCGAATGATGATGATGATCCATCCAACCAGCCTGTATCATCCCACTGTTGGATATGATAGGCATCTGCCTTATTACGTACCTGCGGTAATTACATCCATTGTCTCCCACCTTTTCTTTTTTGATTAATAAGTTTGGTTAGTTATCGTTTGTGAAGGCGACAATCTGAAGTTACGGGCAGGACACGAATAGCGCCATTACGGCTCAGGGTATCAACACATTTACAAACAATCGAGGGCACGTTTTATAAAGGTACAAGTAACAATTTTACAGGTCTAAACTGACAACACAATCATGATTAAATAAATAAATAAATAACACTGCTCAAATGGCTTTGTCTTTGATTGAGGTTGTGTCGTATGGAAGCTTGGAACCTGTAAATTATGTATGTATGTATGTAAACTCTTTATTGCACATAAACAATTACAAGACAATACATAATTACAACGACATATTTGCATCAATATGAATAATGCACATAGGCGAACTTATCCCCTATGGGATCTCTTCCAGTTAACCTTTGAGTAGAATAAGCAAGGACAATGCCGAAGGATAGACAAATTAACAAAATTTCAAATAACAAATAGTACAACAGAGAAACAGGAAGAAAATAAAATATCTTCTTTAATAAAATACATACAAAGATATAATATAATATACCAATATATACTACCACACATACGTAAAAAGTAGTTAAAACCTACAACAGAGGTAAGGATCAACACTTACACCCGAATTTATAGTCAAGAAAAGTAATTACTTGAGTAAAAGTAATGACTAAAGTAACGATTTTTGTATGACTTTTGACACTACTAATACTCAAGTAAAATAATTACTTTTTTGACTATAAATACGGGTGTTAGACTCATCCTGTTGATTTAGCCACAACTTCCTTAATCATTCCTTCAGTTAACCGACAGATCTAGATTGCCTCAAGCACGATTGAAGCTCATTCCACAATTGGACAGAATGTACCGTGAAAGATTTAGCATACGTACGAGTCTTGTTGGATGGAACGGCAAAGGTTAGCACTAGACCGAAGGCGGTGTCCACACTAGTCACACTATATACCATCGGCCAAAAAACTAAACCTTTCGGAAAGGTACAAAGGAGAAGGAGTGAAAACTACAATGAAAAGGAGTGACAGAATATGCACGTCCCTGCAACGGCGGATGGGCAACCATTTGAGTATAATTTGTAGTTTTATAAAGTAGGCACTGCTAGGCTGCTACTCATACAGTGGGAGTGTCAGGATGTCTAGTGTCTCGACTAAAGTCGCACGACGGCCGCGGAGTGAGCGAGTGGTACCTGCGGCGCATGCTCGACGGGCAGCCCCAGCTTGCGCAGGTCGCTGCCGAACTCCTTGACGCCCTGGTAGTCGCCCTGGATGGCGTACGCCGCGAACTGCGACAGCTTGTTGGTGATGCGCTCCGCCTTCGTCACCTGCCCCGGCCTGCACACAGACGTTCGGTGTTCATTGCGCCCAACGAACAAACACACAATCCGCCAAAAACGGCGGGTGCCATGTTTATGGGGTCTGGTTTCCTCCAAGGTGATGTATTAAATTACCAATTTAATACCTCGGTGCATAGCGCAGGGTAAAGAGTCACTGTCGCCGTAGCGAATCAGAAACAGAAAGTGACAGAAGTTGTCCTATATGGGACATTACGACTGCGCCGAGCGACACCTTGTTATTAATTAAAGTTGGTTTTGTTGTGTCCTATAAATTGTGTTTTTACTTGCGCTACAAAAACGTACCGTACGATTCCAAGGAAATGTTTTAGTTAATTAGAAAACACAAAAATAGTAATGAGGGCGCCACCGGACGCTCGGCGTTTGCTCGGCGCAGTCTTAAGGCTAATCGAACGTTTGTGGAATGAGTGTTACTGCCGCACTCAAAGACGCCATTTAAATTTAATGCTTGTTTAGTGACATGTTGTCTTATTCTATTGTCATAGCAAAGAATGTGACAGCTGCAACTTTAATTAAGCATTAAATGTAATGGAGGTCTCTAAGTGCGGCAGCATTTATAGCAAAATATCATCTTTCAAATTCAATTTCAGAGAAAGTTATGAGTCCAGTGGGCGGCTGACGGATGCAAAATAGGGACATAAACAGAACATGGATAAGACTTTTATTAAATTTCGAGAAATATTTATGAATACAAAATTATGCAGTTTTTATCTTTATCATACATTATTAGTAAATACATAATAAACTATCCTCTATTGTATGTAGATTGTATACTAAGAAGATACTGGCCATTTATTATTTTATCACCTCTTGAGACTGATGAGCGTTTATGTCTATTACGTCTTAGACTTCGTCAATTAAATTTGCTTAGTTTTCAATAATCATATTTAAGATGACAAACGAAACCACAATTCGTTTGATAAACATGATCTAATTTACGATACTTCTAAAGGGTCGATCTTTTGTACAAAATGTCAAGTAAGTTTATTTGCGAAACGAAAAAGCCTGATTAATTACTACAACAATACAATTATCTAACTATTTTACAATTTCGTTCTTTTTATTAAACCCCTTGCAGTCATATCCATATTACGTATAACGTTCGACATTATTTTGACGTAATTTGCATCCGTCAGCCACCCATTGGATGACGTCTCTTTGCAAAGCTTTAAAGCATAAAATAAAGCTCCTCTCACCTGACGCCGGGGCGCTCCTTATAGAAGACGTACTGCAACTTTACGGTGAAAATCTTGCCGAAGGTGTCGAACTGCTGCGCGCCCACCTCGGAGACGGAGTAGCAGGCCTGCAGCGGCAGCTCCTGGTAGGGCTCGCGGTCGCCCTCCGCCTTCAGCAGCTGCAGCACCGGCGCGCCGCCCGCCTCGCTCACGCGCACCCACACCTTCTTCCAGAACCTGCGCGCACCAATACCTTTATCACTTCTCAGGTTCTAAAATGACTCATAAAAAAATATATATAATAAACCTTTAAAATCTTATAGTGCTTTTTTGGCTGAGGCCGTTTGTTATTTAGAGATAAATGAACCGTATCGGTAACCCTTTCAATCTGCTTCATAAAATATGGTATGTTATTTTACCGCATTTGGCCGGTTCGAGTCCCGGTTGAGACAGACGATTTTACAAAAATCCATAAATGCAGAGTTTGTAGTTTTTAAAATGTACACAAAAGTTATATTATATTGTTGTTAGACTGTTTTAATCCTACTTGAGTGTAACATTTGGTTTGTGAACCAATTAATAAAAATAAAATATTAAAAATAAAAATAGAGGAAAGTCTCCTTTACACAGAATGTGCTGTTTCCAATATTTAAGGTAGTTGCCTTCCATGTGGCATTTGAACTTCCACCCTGTATACAGACTTATGGTTATCACTGACTTGCTGTTCCCGTGCCCACTTCGTTGGGCAGCAAACGTTTTTTTTGTTGTGGCTTTCTATTGGTAAAATAATCTTCAAAATGGGTTATTAGATCCAGAGATTACCCCTTTCATTACAACGTCACAAACTTTACCTCTTGATAACATTACTTAGTAGGTATATGTATGTATGTAAGTAGATAGCTACATAATTATCACTGATACGAGCACATACCTAACTTATCAGTAATGGACGCTAACGCACCTCTGTCCAGTGATCTTCTTCTTGATAGGCTGGCGCAGCTGCATCTCCCAGCCAGGCCCGGCATACTTGGTGCGCGGGAAGTCCTCGAGCGGCTGCGACACGTCGTCGTCGAACAGCGGCGTCGGCGGCGTCTCGCCGCCCGAGCCGCGCGAGCCGCGGGACGAGCGCCTCGCCTCTGGAACACCGCAAGCAAAAGGGAAGTCTGCACTGATGCAACTTATTAAGCGTTAGGAGCATGTTAGCCCTTAAAATCAAAGACTGGGGCTTACCATGTTGCTGCGGCTCGACGCGGGGTACGTCCGTGCCACTTTTATCGAAGGGGTTGGCACGCGGTGACTCCGGCAGCGCCTGGGGACGCGGCGGCGGTGCCAGCGCCGGCACCGCGGCGCCCTCACCCATTCCCTCACTCTCCTTTGGTCTGTCACAGATAAAAGTTGTAAAATTAGAATCGAAAGATAAAGGAACGTCGTTCCGACTCCCTACGGGAACATTAACTACTCCGTTGATGCGAACCTGATGAACAGCGAGAAGGTGTCATCGCCGGAGTCCTGCGAGCCGGATCGGTCCAGGCGCGGCGTGGCGGCGGGCGCGGGCGGCGGCGCGCTCATGTTCAGGAACGGGTCGAACGCCTCCGCCTCGAACCCGCTCGCCGCGGACTCAGCGCTCGAGTCTTCGCCCCACGCCCCTGCACACGACGCGTATCGTTATAACCAGTAGGACGTTATACGACACCAGAGCTATATAGGTAGTTATAGTTACCTGAATTGAGGTGCTTGGCCGCGGTGGAGTCGAACTTGGCCGAGAACGCGTCGAAGGCATCCTGCGACTCCGGGAAGGCATCTTGAGCCATAGCCTCGGGCGCCGCGTCCCAGCCCGCCGCGACGCTCGCCGGCGCCTCAGTAGCGGCACCGCGCTCGATGCCGAAGCCACCCTGATCGCTGGCTCCGAAAGCGACGGTCGGTGCCGGTCCAAAGATATTGCTCGCCGGCTTCTCGAAGGCGGGGCCCTGCTCCATGCTGAAACCGCTTTGATCGTTGGCTCCAAAGGCGTCGGTCGGCGCCGTCCCGAAAATATTATTCGCCGGGTTCTCAAACGCCGCATTAGAGGCAATTCCGAAATTGTCGTTGTCCACTGGCGCGAAGGAATCTGTGTTTTGAGTCGGGAATATATCATCCGCAACACCAAAGATGTTAGTGCTCGCAGTGGCGAACGGCGAGGCGGTTTCCGCGAATGCGCCAGTTTCGAACGGGTTCATCTCTTCATCTCTCGGGGTGGCTGTTGAGAAATCGTCTTTAGCTACGTCAGCGAAGGGTGAGGTGTTAGTTGCGAAGGGCGAGCTCTCCGGGAGCGGCGGGGTACAGTCCATCGGTGCCGCGTTCACCGCAGGGGGGAACTGCGCCGCGGGCTCTGGCAGCGCGCTCGGCGGTGCGGGCGCCGCCTCGGACGCCACCTCGGGCTCCGCAGGCTGCGAAGGCGCCACGGTGCTCACGGCACCGGCAGCCTGGCTTGACATATCTGCACTCGTCGTACTCGACGGTAAGTTATCTAAGAGATCATCACTGAGAAAATCGAGCTGCTTCGTTTCTTTCTTCGGTGCCGAATATAAACT
>CAWYPN010000363.1:0-15932 GCA_963966035.1 Acleris laterana
GGCACGCGAGCCCCGGAGCCCGCGCAGCGCCGCGCGCCCCACGTGGCCCGCGCAGCGCACAGCACCCGCAAACAACTTCGCATATTTCGTATTCCGCCCGCGACCGGCGAGTGGGAGACAGCGCTGCCCAACTCTCGTAATGAAAAGGCCAATTATTTTGTTCAGCCACTTGTCTCGGAGACTTTTCTGGTGTTGTAACTGAAGTGATTGGGTCATCTACCTATAGGTATTTCTTAAGTAACGGGGAGCTTTCGTTGCGTGATGTTTCTGCTAATTGGCTGGCTGCCCTTTATTTGTCGAAGGTTGGTATCGCTTCGTGAACGTATTTACTCGATTAGTTTTGCCTGATTTCTCCACACAATCAACTGCGAGGTTAACGAGAGCGCTTCGGGTGACGGCGCCGGCGGGAGCCTTCGCCGATAATAATCGAGTAAGCGAGACACTCGAAGCTTCTCGTCAGAGTAAGTACTCCATTTAGCTCAATAATTCCACTTAAGTAATTTGTATGCGTCATAACAGAGGGCTTTTGTCGCTGGAATTAATCCTCAAACAATCCATCAGGGCCTACATTCAAGATTGATAAAATTATTTATTTCATTTACTATTTTGTAACGAAACATAATTGAGGTGATAAAATAATGATGTGTAATTAAATATAACAGGACGATAAGTAAATATATAGGAGACCTGGCAAAGATAGCAGTACCATAGTGGTGGAAGAACTATAAAAAATGGACAAGTCCAGAATGTCCACACCATTACTCCAGAATGTGATTAATTAACGACCGCCATACGCACAACGACCGGCTCTCTCTCTCGCCGGCAAATGTCTCCGTCGCCGGGCGCCTGCGGCTGCCGGACAGACAGCTGGCACCGGACGAACAATCAACAACGCTCGTGTTCGACAGATGGCGGATGGTGGACGGTGGAACTTCGCCACTTGTAATGTAAACATACAGCACTGATATCTAAGCCGCTTCCGCCAATCACACGCGAATATCAATCTTGTGATGTCTATAGTCTGTACTTACCACTGTGTTTGCAGCCGTCTCGTGCGACGGCGGCGCATCGTTTAACATGAAGATGCTGCAGGTACCTCCACGCCTTGGTGAATAAGATGATTCAAATTAAATTGCAGCCGAACTAGACCTTGACGTATCTTTTGAGGACCTGGATTTGAAAAAAAGAGAGAAAGAAGATAATATTTATTTGCAACAGTAATCACACTGAGGTAAAAATTATAATATCAAGAATAAACATAAAGAGACGACAGATACAGCGGTCTTATTTCATAGTATTTTGTCTTTCAAGGAACATAACATAAAAGGTAAATAATACGGAGTTTTGTCTTTACACTGGCTATAGATTAAGAGGGTCATTCACGACGCGACAAAGCACTCGGGACACCAGATGACCGAGCTAGTGAACACGGCTTCACAGGGAGGTTTAGGCCTTTTCAGGGTTAACAAAACGATTGATGGAAGGGAACAATCACATTTGAATTCAGGATGAAAGCTTTGTGACAAGCGATGACTTAAAGCTATTCCTTAGTTTAATATATGTATTTATTAGTCATAGTGTCATTGTTGACATAATTATTAGATACATACATACATACATACCTTAACGCCTGTAATCGCAGTGTGGGCTAGGCAGAGCTACTGAATTACCTACAACTTTAAAAACTTGTTGATAATACACATTAGCCACATTCTGCACAAATAGGCTAAGATGTTTACCAGCGCGTTAGTGACATTATTATTAGTTATATCGCTGGAACCGTACACTTTTCAGAATTTATTAAATATCTAACGCGTTGATAAGACTAGGTCTAGTTACGTCGGATTTATATAAAAATCCTGAAAAAGTAGAAGTTTTTGAAAAATTTACGATATGACCTAAAAATAATGATGGCAGACAATTTATAGATGCTATTTATTAATGTGTATTTGTTTAAACTTGTAAACATAACTAAATTTGTCTCTTCACGTATTATGCATGCCAATTTTAGCAGTATGCAGTCAAATGCAATAAGTAGTACCTGGTGAATGTATCGTGCAGCGTGTAAGTTGGTGCCGCGGCGGAGCGGTGCGCGTCGCCGGCTGCGGGGAGTTCCTCGCCGCCGCGCGACGCGCCTCCGAGCGAACTTCCCCGGCGCTCGGCGTGAACACGTTATTGTGTGAACGTGAGCGATGACCCTAAATGCCAGCTTGCAAGTTTTAGCGCAAACCTCACAGTACCGCGTCAGATTTTCAAAGTATTAAAACGTGCATGTACGATGATCACTTTCAGGAGTCTTATTCTCGATGTTTTTGACGACTCGATAGCCTAGTTAGTAGTGACCCTGCCTACGAAGCTAGAGGTTCTGGGTTCAAATCCCAGTAAGGGCAGATATTTGTGTGATGAACGCAAAATGTTTGTTCCTGAGTCATGGATGTTTCTTTGTATTTAAGTATATATTTCTCTATATAGGTATTTATATCGTTGTCTAGTACTCGTAGTACAAGCCTAGAGCTTAGTTTGGGACTAGGTCAATTGGTGTGACATTGTCCCCTGATATTTATTTATCTTTTGGGGGAATTCGGCAAACAGAGAAACTGTCTTTAGGGTCCAAAAAAGGTGCGTCAGAGCAATGTGTGGTCTAAAGCAGAGTGATAGCTGTAAGCCGCATTTCAAAAATCTTAACATACTTACAGTGCCTTGCCTTTTTATATTGGAAACGGCAATGTTTGTTAAAAATAATCCTTCTTTATTTACGAAGATATGTGATGTCTCCAGTAGAAACTTCCGTTTTAGTCAAAATCTTTGTACAACATTCTCCAACACTGCACTTATGCGGAAAAGTGTATTCTGTTTAGCAATTAAGATATATAATAAGATACCATTGGCATTAAGAAATCTACCAGCAACTAGAATGAAAACTAAATTGTTTAACTTCCTTGTACAAAAAGTTTTCTATGCTGTCTCGGAGTTCATGCTGGAAAATTTTGACATAGTATAATATATTTTCGCCATAATATTATATTGTCATTGTATTGAATAGCTTAGTATAGTAGGGTAGTATAGTATAGTATGTTCGAGAAACTATAATTCTCATCATGTTTTTTGTACGCCGAATGGCAAAACATAGTGTTCACCATGTTTTTTTTCCACCACTGTTTTAGTTTTACCTATGTTTACAAATAAACACTTTGACTTTGACTTTTATAGTCTTTATTTACTTGACTGTAATGGCGGCCGAGTTAAAAACGTTACGATAATAATAAGTGTGTGTGAAGCTGTAACTGTGCATAGCGCCAACAGTCGAGGTCCCTCGAACAAAAAGTGTACAGACAAACTAGAATAAGACCCCTGCACATTACATCTTAATTTTTACCCTCACGGGCACGGGCTCGGCAGAAGGCATGACTGGCCGTCGGATCACACGTTTACTTTACAAATTCATGGGCTAAATATTCGCTAACCTACGGTGCAGAGTCGTTTCCGCTTCCTGCCGTGTCCATTAATAACCGGCGGGCCCGGCCGGCGCGCGGGACACGCACATCACATTAGCTATAAGTTGTGGTCGGCATTATTAATTTTGCTACTCTCATAAATTTCACCACGTTTTTGCTCATCACCCGATGTATCTTTTACATTATTTATCCGGGTGTAATAAACCGCACGGGTAAATTCACCAGGGAACCTAAATATGTGATGAGTAGTTCTGATGACTCGGGACTGCTCTAATACAAAACTGACACAACAGCGCGTGTATTTATGTGTCGGTATTTTAGCTGCATATAAAGGGACAGAAATAAACTGGGTCAGGTGATGGTAAATACCCTTCGCGATCCAAAAGCTCTTAGAGTCAGTACCACCAGAGTTGCCGTGGGCGGTATATACACAATCACGTATTTCACGAGAGGCTGAATCCTCAGAAAATAAGATAATACATTCTCTTTGATCGATGTTTTTCGGATGTTGCATCGTAATCTTTCAAAGTGGGTAACTAGATGCAGGAGAACGCAGCTGCAGCCAATGCGGCCGCCGAGCGGCATCGCCGGCCGCCCGCGCCCGCCGCGCCGCATGCTAAATGCACAGTGCAGTTATACCATACGTTGTCTTGTCGAGTTATCTTATTAACAATCGTGTTGATCATGATTAGGGCGACAATACTAAGTTGAATATTAATGAATGTGTGGAATGACACAGTTTAGTTGTAAGTATAGCTAGTGAATTTAAATCCACTTGGTGAAATAATTCATGGCAGGAAGGTCATTTTATTCACTTCAATTTTATGATGCTCATAATTTGTGGACCCAGGCACTGGTATCGCTGAGTGCGTCGTGGGGCCTGTCGACCCGACCCGCGTCAACCTCGCGACACGCTCCCAACCCGCGCGCGGCGCCCGACCCGATCTGTGGAGCTACTTACGACCCTCGGGCCTACTAGCGTGTCGAACATACACGAGGCGCCGCGGGCTCTAGCACATGCAGGGGGCAAGTCCGGACGGTTTGGCCTAAGGTCTACGGAAGACTCCAAACAGACTGCAGTTGGGGTAACTGAAGTCGTTGTTACAACGTAATAACTAGGTAATGTGTAATTTACCTACATTGCAAATATATGTAAATGAACGTAGAGCCCAGACCATAAAATATGTAAATATGTTTAACTTCTCATGCTCTTAAAATGTTACTTTAGTCTCTGCACATCGGGATGGTGATGGTGATGGACTCCTTTTTCCGCACTTAGCCCGTGTATGTCGGGCCATTGTGCGTAGGGGTACCGGCTAGTAGTCTAGCCAGCCTAACTCCGACCAGAAGCGCAGGATCCTCCTGGTATCTCCACAGGCTTCTCGGAGTGACCTCACATCGGGATATAAGCTTCTTATTTATTAGTCTCTAGGGATTAAAATTTGTTTTTAACTTACTTTGGAAACCCCTAAACGACCAATCACGGTGTTTTTGAGCGCGCAAATAACCTCAAAATGATAACTGTACAAACATATAAAAAATAACGATTTAATTTCGAAAAACACGAGTAATGATTACGAACATGAATGTATTTAATTATATTAAGGATGAATTTTAGTATGCATGGTAAGTTTTAAAATAATTTTCCACTTTGAATTTGTTGGTTAATTATGCAAGCTTTTAAATCGTCACTTGAAAAAAACGCGGAACATATTTGTAAGAAACTTTGTTATTGAACGTCTCGTTGGTTTTTCCTCGCATTCAAAGTGAAAAGTAGAGTGTTCAACGCGAGACTAAACAATCATAATAACACTCGAACTATAGCCACCCGCGCTCCCCTTGGGTGGCTAAATATCTCGTGTCATTATGGCTTGTTTTAGTCCCTTGTTGAACAATGTACTATAAATAAACACTAATTATTTTAATATATTTACAATTTCATAAAAATAACTCTGCGGCGCTTCTCGACAGAATATGTGTCAAGAAGCGTCACACCACCGCGCTCGTATTTGATTTTGATCTACAACAATTCGGTGGCAGCAAACAAGATGCAAACAAGACGAATTCTACGGTGCACCGAGCAGCGCACGGCATGCAATCGGGCCGAGTGACGCTCGCCGGCGCCCGCACCGCTCCTCCGCCGAACCTTTTCGATAGAAATTGGATTTAAATGCAAACACTACCGCTATTTGCAATTGCTACGAAACGTAGATTAGATTCTCAGCTTACTATATTGGTACTCGTACCGCCTCTGGAACATCTTGTGCTTGACCAAAACTGTGTTTCATATAAGTAATAATAGTATGTACCTACTTGCTTAAATATAAAGTGAAGAGATCCAATTAAAGAAACAGTCTATTTAATCATTTTAAAACTATTAAATCTTTTGACTTTACATAGATCGGTAAATTATTAATTTAGAAGCATATTGAGATTTCATAACGTATGGCCACGATGCGTGGACGCGTGGGAAATAATTCCCGGCACAAACGTAATATTACGTTTGCTAAATAGCAACTTGAACAGTAGTGCCATTTATACATTGACGTGACACTGATAAAATATGCGAGTCGTCTCTCGCCGCAACCGCGGAATTTCGTTAGCGTTAGCAACCGCCGAGCTTTGCCGGTCGGCCGCGGCTCGGCGCGCCGGCCCATTGTCGAGTATGCATAAACATCCACAGGGGGCTCCCCCTCCCGCCCCGCCCCGCGAACACGGCACCGCACTTAAGGATCTCTGTCAACTCCGGATTTTTCGCAAAATAACCCCTTCCCTGAATATTGAAAAGCATTTCGCTGTCGAGGTTTTGTACGAACCATACTCCTGGAATATTGGAGATCTTTACAGCTTTATGTGCGTACCTACTCGTCGTGTTTACACTGAAATATTGTATGATTGACTCCGTCGAGGCGTCTGGTGTCGCGGCGCGCCCCGGCCGCGGCCCGCAGGCCGCCGGTCACGTCGCGCCGACACGCTTTCCTAAATTTGTCTAGACATATTTGTAGCTAAACTTGAGATGAACACGTGACATCAAGTCCTCATAAATATCTACATTTATTTGCAGAAAGGTATTTTATATGTGAAACTTAAGAGTAATGAAACACAACCCCACGACTTAGTAATGTTATACGGCGGGTAAATACGCTGAACTACGTTATGTCACGGAGGCAATGAAATGTTTGAGTTTAGGTTAACGTATACTATCCGATAAAGGTCAGATATTCCAATCAATCAATCACTGAAATATTTTTTTTTTTAAACAAGTTATAAAGTGGATGTAGCTAGTAGACCATTTAGTGAACTGTGTTTCACCTTAAGGTATACAAATAGCGAGCATACTGGCATGTAGCTAGCGGCAATCGGCATGGAACATAATAGCAATTACAAATTAATTTTTAAATCGTATCATAATTTAATTATTCAGAGGATAAATCCGTCGTTATAACTATACCTATGTACAGTCAACAAATTTGATTTCTAGGCCACTTTGGACTATGTTAAAGTGACGTTGTCACACTGAAAAAAAAGTGGATCAATCAAGTCCACTTTTTGCTTGATTAGGAAAAATATAATTGTATTCATTATTTAATTAATCAAATTCATAAACTATACTTTGTACCTACAACAAAGTTCATTTGATCGAAGGTTTAATAAAGTAACCATGTTATATTTGATCAGCGTCTTGATTAAATTTTAATTTAATTATTGACTTGACTCATGGATTTATGAAATTATTTGAATTTATTAAGTATAGTTTATTAATAGTATCATTGAACTTAATCACACGAATCCTGTTAAATCATTAATTAAATTAAAAGCAATTGATTAAATTAAACAGGAAAAAGATTATATCTAATAATCAACTTATTACGATTAAGCTTGCACTTATTAATATTAAACAATGTACTTGATTAAAACAATCATGTCTTGCACGCAAACATAACAACAATCCACTAATCTAGTTTTGTGCACATGGCGCCACCGTCCACTAATCTATATGGTAAATTTTAGTTCTTCTTTAGGCCACTTGCAAAAATAACTTCTCCCACCTTACAACCGGTAATCGAATGTTCTAGTCGGTTTCTTTTCAAATTGGGCTTAGGTTGGGTGATGACACTGATGACGTCCTCTTTTTACTTGGTGCGAACTGCGAATTTGGTTATTTGGTTTTGCTTTTGATTGAACAGTGAGTTTTAGTGAGTTATATGGAGTTATATGGACAATTATATGGAGGAAGTGTGGCTGTGCTAAGCTAAGTACATAAATGGAGGAAGTCGAAGATCTATTAAATGCGTGGGGTCTTCCAGAGCTGGTGCCTATATTTAAGGGTGAGTGAGTACCTACACTTTATCATACTATACGTGTATATTTACGCCAAAATCGTGACCTACAATGAATAAAAGTCCAAAAGGCTCTGAAATTGATGCTTTTGCATGTAAGTCGAGTACTTACCTACGTTAAAGAGTAATGTTAGGTTATCTAGGTTCTACTCGTGCGCAGGAAGGAACCGGCTTTCAAAAATGTTCAAAAATGGTTTCTAGAAATTCAAGCCCTAGGTACCTATGAGATTCTAATGTAAGCGTACCTATAGTTTATATTATAGGTGTAATTTGGGAGTGCCTGATGAAACTGTAGGCAGGTTTGCTAAGGCTTGTTTCGACTACAGCTTAAATATCTCGGAAACCCATAATTTTCGTCTAGACTCCTAGATGACCTAAATTCCTCGAAATGAACTCTAGTATGCCCCATTAATAGTATTTTATCGAATATCCTGTCACCGTGTATATCGTCAGAAACAGTTGTTGATTGCAAATGTTGCGCCTCAGCCCACATCTCATAGAATATTATAAAAGTAGCAAAAATAATATTTTTTATCTGTTTTAGGACATACAAGTTTTGGCGCTTGATGGTGTAGAGACAGAAGCAACATCCTCATCACAGACATCACCACCAAAAACAATAACGTACACTTTAATAGAAGAAATTAATTTTAATAAAGAGCTTAAAATTAATAAAGTGCTTTGATTAATATAATCCTGGACTAGATATATTTCATAAAGGAGACTTGATAAAATCAAACTGATTCCATGAATACATGATACAAATTATTGATAAATCTTATCAAAGTTCGTTTATTAAACCAATCTATTACTTAATTAACCCTATAAACCAACTTAACATAACACTTAAAGCAACATGATTCAATCAATTATTTTAGTTATTTGCAACAAAAATGCTACTTGTTTGAATCCATTAAGATGTTAATGGCATCAATTAATGGGCTTTAATAATATACTTTAAGTAGCCTGATACTGGGTATAACATACATTGATTGAAATAACTATTTAACTTGATTTCATCAAACACTTTCTTTAATTGTGTCTGCTAAGATGTTGATGGCATGTATTAAAGATCTCTTGATTATATTGGTTAAAGAACATGTTTTCTACAATAAAATCATGGCTGGATTTACAAAGTAACTTTGTTACCTTTTTCAATAATTTCCACTTGTTTGCTGCAATTATCTCACTTAATCTGCTCCCTATACATTAAGTTACTTTGTTGTCTTTATCAAGTTTTTGATTTATGCGATCATATTTTTTTTTCAGTGCAACCAAAACGTAAGAAGTCTCTTACGTTGTGGTTTACAACGTCACGTTGACAAAGTCCATAGTGGCCTAGGAATCAAATTGGTTGACTGTATGTTTGTTTTAGTTTAATTCTTAACCACTGAAGACCTGTTGATTTCCCTGAACAAAAGGTGTTATAATACCTGTTCCATTATTGTCTATGACATTTTTGAAATTGTGAGTGAGAGAGATTAGCCTCCGCTCTCACTGCGTTATCCTATTCTCAACGAAAATCGTAATAATAGTAAAAAGAAGCTGACGAATTCAATAGCAATGAAATGAAGGCGGCATGTTGTCGCGAAGTGGCCGCGCAGCGCACGTCCGCGGGACGCAGGGACGTGATCTACTTCCGTAAGTAAATCGCGAGCGCTGCCCGAGGGGGGGGGGGGGAGGCCGGGGCTTACGACCATTTCACATTTTGATTTCCCCTACTCCCAAATTGAAACATCAAGACCAAGCATTGAGTGCGTGCTATCAAATAAAGTGGTGACATTATCGGCCGAACGTGTCGGTTGCAGCATTGTAGCAAAGAGTGGAATTGTACTCGTGTATAAATTAAAGTATTTAAGGAAACTCCATGAAAAATTTACATTTTGTCAAACAACCAGGTTCAAACGTTTTCATATACATATTTCTGTGATGTGATTTTTCATCCGCAATTGACCCCAATCAAAATACGCACTTTTTAATAATGACACCAGAAATAAGCACAGCACAACGTCTACCGCATTCCTCGCTCAAAACAGATGTCTAACATACTAACCAAAACCATTTCGATGTTTATTTATTTTTATACGAGTAGACACTCCGTACGACTTATCCTTTCTATTTTTGGGGAACTTTGATCAGTAAGTAATTACTCCAGAGATCTCATCTCACACGCCCCACTGAGGCTTGTGCGTCCAAGTCGTACTGGTAGAGTAGAGACCCGTTCGCATACAACCTTCTCACGCACGCACCGGCGGGAACGCAGCGGCCGGCGTGTAAATCAGCCGCGCCGCGGAGTAAATCCCGCGCACGACGGCTTTATCTCCCTCCGCCGCCAGCGCTCGCCGGCGCGCACTCTCCGTAAAACACCTAATTAATTGTGTGCCCTACACTCTCCCCGATCGCTATCGCTAACGACCGAGTAATACACGCTCAAACGGCGTGTAACCTTAGCCAATGAATTCCTAAGCCGTTTCCCTCGCTGACTATGAGCTGAGGCAGCGCCGCCCACGCCCATCGGAAACAGATTTCAATGCAAATGCCGTCGTCGGCCGCGCTGCCCGCCGCCTCTAGCGGCCGAGAACAACACGAAAAAATTACCCGTTTAAATGCATAGTAATGAGGTACTAAACGAGTCTATTTATTTTGATGTTGTTTACTCAAAACACAAATTTAATAACTAATGGCAGATAACTAATCAGCTTATTCTACTTTGTTTCTACACGTTTATTTGTTATTCTATTGTTTTAATTCGGCTGCCATTATTGTCAAGTAACTAAGAGCTATCATAAAATCATAATAGCATGTCAAAAGCAATTAGGGTGATCCCGAGTAAAATAGAGCCCTTGTACCTACAGCTGTGTGATAGTTTGGGATTTGCTTTGATAACCTGACAGCGGCCAGCGCGGCGCGGGCTGCTGGCGTCGAGAAATGCGACCCGACACCACCAGCGAGCAACAGGCTCGCCCTCGCCCCCGGCTCGAGCCTCGCCCGCCATTTGTTACCATCACTAGTGGTCCCCGGTCCCCGCGCCCCCGCCCCGCGCCCCTGGCGCCCGTTACAGGTGAATACGTTCCATTACTTTGGCTAATGGTTTCGGTTCGGTAGAGCAGTGTGTGGCCGGACGCGGCCGCACGATTCTACTTTCAGAAGCGTGACTAATGACTCCAATAATGGTTAATCGAGTTAGTAGAGGAGCTCTAAGTACTAAGTGTGAATTTTATACCTCGGCAAATAGTAAATGTAAATGCGTAATTTAGAACTTAAGGGCAAAATTATACTATAATTACTTAAATACCAGTTCGCAGTTGGTATACTAAATATGAAATCGTCAACAGGGTTATTTAGTGAATTTAATAAGAACAGTATAAATGTAATGACTTATTAAAATTCGCTAAAACGTGTCAGAAATTTTTCAATGTGCATTAATAATAAATAAAGTTTCATCCTCATCATCACAGCTTCACGCCTTCTTTCCCAGAGTGGGGTAGGCAGAGCTACAGGATTACCTACAACTCGAAAACCGAAATAAAGTTTCATAAAGTAAATATATAAATATGAAACGATAATCTTCCACAAATTGACCGGTGGAAAATTAAGCACTAAGGTTCGGTACAACTATTAATTGTATGGCGTACCGAACTATTTGAGCACTTTGAATATTACTTTATATGTATATGACGCTGACTGTACTAGACAAAGATGAACATACTAGTACAGAGAAATACATACTGAAATACATTCATATAGAACACCCATGACTTAGAACCAACATAAATGCTTGCGCTCATCACATTAGTATTTGTCCGTGTCGGGAGTCGAACCTGGGACCGCCTGCCCATATCGGGAGTCGAACCTGGGACCGCTAACTCATGGACAGGGTCATTACAAACTATGCTCAAAGTGTCGTTAACCACTAACTAAATCTCTTGACTTTTTTTTTTTTTATTTTTATTGCATAGAGATGACAAACGAGCACACAGGCCACCTGATGGTAAGTGGAAACTGTGACCCATAGACATTCGCATTCACAAGACTACAGAGCAATCCTAAGACTGCAAATGCGTTGCCAACCCTGAGGACTAAGATGGAATGCCTCTATGCTAGTAATTTCACCGGCTGTCTTATCCCCAAACCGGAACACAACAATGCGAACACTGCTGTTTGGCGGTAGGTTAATGGATAAGACGGTGGTAGCGATCCGGACGGACCCTGCACAAGGTCCTACCACCCGCAAAACGTGATCCCATATTAATTTAGTGTTTGTACTAACTCTCACAACTCCACTAATATAGAAAGACATAGTAAAAAAAAAACCCTCGTATTAGACTCCGATGCGGCGGCGGCTCGGGCCGGCCGCGCGGCGCAGAATCACCCTGCAGGTGCACTCCCGACTGGCTCTGCAGTTTAAGTAGTCTAGAACTTTCTCTCTTATTTATTGTCCCAGTGCGGCGTCAGTGATCCCGGGTCATTAAAACTTACTCGGGCAATCAATAGCGGCACCTCGGAGGGGAATTCTTTACTTCACAACAACACACGTCGCTGAAGTCAGGTGGTTAATCGGAATTAACCTTCCGAATACAGAATAATACTGAAAGCTGTAGTTTTTACTTTTACTTGTTTCTAAACAAATTAATCAGAACTCGAGCCTGAGGTGAGATAAAACTTGAATTTCACTGGGATGGCAAACATCGCCTGAACTGACCTGAGATGAAAAAGTGATTATAGACATTTGGGCCCGCCCGGCGCCCGCGCATTGCCCCGCAGGTTTCCGGCTGCACGCAGTCAGCTGTTCCCCCGCTGAGCCCGGCTCGCTGTCACGCGCAAGGACTCTCAGGTCGCCGTCAATAGAACTTGCAAAAGATGTAAACAAAGCCAAACGAACCAATTCACCATGATTACTCGATAATCACGACACGTACTTTTAAAGATCAAGTGCGGTCTTTTCAATGATTTATACACTAGATCGTTATTTTCATATTAGGTTTAAGATGAAAATCGTCGAAATATCAAGAAATAAACTGAGCAACGAATGGAATCCGCCTGCAGGCCCGATACTGGCTGAGCCCCAGGCGATGTGCAGAGAGAGGCTCAAATATTTAAAACCTTCCGCTTAGAACGGTAAGCTGTTGAGTCCTAACTGTTCTATACAATGTTTTGTAAGTTTCAAGTGTTACTAGATTATGTTTCAAATTTCTTATAAAGCTTATCTATGGTAGATAACTAAAGGGTTACTGCTGCAACATAATAAATAATAATAAATAAATATCGGGAAAATATCGCAAAAAATTACCTACTTACTCCCAAACTAAACTCTGAGTCTTGTACATACTATGGATACTAGACAATGCTATACATATTTATATAGAGGAATATATATAAAATATGAAAGACTAAAGAAAATACTCGCACTCATCACTCTAGTTATATTGGCGCATACCGGGAATCGAACCCAGGGCCGCTAACTTCGAAAGCAAGGTCACTATCCACTAGACTAAACACGTCGTCATAATATCAATATCGAGTGAATATATACAAAGTGCAATATCTTAAGTGCGTACAAGGATTACCGACCAACATGCAGCACAAGTAACGTGGCCTCACAATAGGGTCTGCTCACACCGAACAGTCAAAAGCTTTGCTACAGTGTATATTGGATATGGGAAGTCAATCCTGAATTAGTTACCCAGTCTTGGATTTGGGGCCATAATTTGTACTAAAATGACTGGAGTCATGATTTATTTCTTATATTTCCTTGACTCTACAGGTACAGTAAAATTGTACTCAATTTTTGCTAGCGAACAACTAGCAGTCAGCGACTGTTTCAAAGCTGTTGACTGTTAAGTTCAGGAAGGCCCGAGCGTCCAAACAACAATTCTCCAAAAGTTTTCTAATAACGGTCTGGAACAATCAGTTATTTATCTTCCACTCGAGCCGGCTGTTTATTGTGTGTTGATCTGCGACAGCTTCGTGGGTTGGAACCTAATATCGGCCGCGAGTACGCGGGGCGAGGGGCGCGGGGCGGGGGCGGGGGCGCCCAGCACGGTGAACTGATAGCCCACTCACGGAGCCGGGATACAAAACATACGAGGTGTTAATAAACTGCTTATCTTATCAAACGAGCATCTGCACGTAATTAACACCGCATATTTGCAGGCTTGTTTACCACGAAAATCGAACGTAAAAGTTGATGAAGGCTTTTTTATACTTAATACTAATTTCTAGAAAACGACACATGGATAAAGTCAAGTCCCAAATAGACAAGTTCCTGGATACTAACATACAAAACAGCGTACGCCAAAATGTTGGAAGGTTCCCAAGCTCCCAAGACAGCCGCGGTATATAAACATTACACGGTCATATATCCAGCGGGAGCTAGTGTTCAATAATTTCTTGGCAACAGCTTTCCAAACTACCCATAGGCTTTCAATTCGTTATTTCAGTAAAAAGCAAACTTCGCTTTGCGGTCCGCCTCAACCCAACCCGCCCACTTCGGCGACAGTGAAGTGAAAACCGATATCGAGCACACCAACTCGCCGCCAACTCGCTCGCAGCGCTCGAGCGCTCCGAGCACATGATCGCTGATTAAATCCATGCGGCGCTGCGGGCTCCGCCGCGAGGACCGGGCGCCGGGCGCCGCGCGCGCCCCGCCACTCGCAAGCCATAATAGTTCTGGTAGCTTTTGTAGGAATAAGGCTGAACTTTTTCGGTAAGCTTCAGACCAAATTATAATTTATTTTAAAATATTTCCGCTTTAATTAACTCGCAGCAATAACATTCCTGGGTACAATGCTATTGAAAACGGGAAGTTCTAATATAATAAATTACAAACGGAACTCCTTTCGTTTTGTTTCACTCAGGTAATTCCTCGTAGTCGTAGTTCTCCGAGCAAAATTTCTCCGGAACATCGCTGTGAAACAACCATAATAACATTATTATAATATTCGCGAGATGCGATTTAATTTCCAACATGTAGCTAAATGTTATAAATCAGTTGTTACTAGAATAAAATAAGCTCTTTGAAACAGCAAAAAGAGGTGTTTTTATTTTAGAAACATATAGCGCAATTTGAACTAAATTTTTCTTTTGAGAAATAGCCGAATTGGCTTGTGAAGTTGAATAAAAGTTTGTAAGCACAAATAATCCGGTAGCATAATTTTTTTTTATTCAACTTTGTGTTGATTCATAAAAATTAAGAATATCCATGCAGTTTATGGCTGAATCAACTTTTTGTTATTGTTATTCCGTCCCGTAAGCCAGGAGACAACAGTGATAGAGTTTCTTAGAAAAAGTGTTTAATATATACTTGTCTTGTCTAACTAAAGCCGTGCCAAATTATTAAAAGGGTTTGTAAAGCGGAACCGCTAAAATCACGCAACTGTCAAAAAAATCTTTGAAATAATATATACAAGAAATAATATGTTGTAGTTATTGTTATTATTATATTTGTTTCCGAGATAAAGGTTTACAGACACAGTTTTTTATGATATCTACAACATGTAAAAAAATAGTAAAAGTCGGACTAAGTTTAAGAGGAGAGAAACGTTATCGCATTTCGTTTGGATATTTTCAGCTTCATAATCCTTTTTAGTCAATTGAGTATTGAGTATCAAATTGAATTTGAATATTATGATGAAACTCTGGTGCCCAACGTGGGGCCAAAAGTTGACTAGTTCAGGTGATATTTTACGTAAAAAGTATTAGGATAAGACATTTAAAAGAGAAGCTTTACAGTTGCTTTGATTGAAATGATTGATACGTTAAGATGATTATTGTGTGGTGTCCGCGTGTGTGCCGCCGGGTCCGGCGCCGCGCGGCGGCGGCAGTCCGCGGCCGGAGCTAGCGCCGCGCGCCCGCGTCTCGAGCCGCTCCCGCCCGCCGCCGCGACCGCGCCGAAACTACTCTCGTCTCTAGCTCTACTTATCTCATCTCTCATGAACCTGCACATTGATGAAACAATTCATGTAAATTACATTGAGTGCTTTGTAATACTTTCACTGAACTTTGTTGCAAAACTTTCTGTCATTAAAAAAAGTTAAATCTTCTAATAAATTAAGACTACCACACATGTCATGTAAATAAGAACATTCGTTTATCTCGTCGTGTGATCGTCGTCGTAAACGTATCATTCGTATTACGG
>CAWYPN010000364.1:0-15100 GCA_963966035.1 Acleris laterana
CAGCACCCTGGCTTTTTTTAAAGTAGGTTAAAATAACGTATATCTGTAACGTAACTATGGCATTAATTTAATTAATAAACACATTTTCAGGCTTTATTAAGTTTCGAACAAAATTTTAATTGCCAGCAATGTAAAGCACAGCCATTTAACAAGTGTAAATGACAGTCGACGGATACTTTGATTATTATGATCTGCCCCCGTACCACGACATGCCTCGTACTAAGCAACAGCGATACTGATAACGATGAACTCGCAGCACATGCACTACATTAAAAATGGACAGTATCTAAGAAAATTCATTGTGAAGTTATTTTAATTATTTTTTAATTGATAATACTTGCAAACAATTGCTAAAGCAGCATATTATCGGCAGTCTTAATAAATGCCCGCATGCCGGAACACACTGTATATTTGTGTTTAGTAATCCTATTACCAAGAGTACAGAACCTGTAAGGGTCTGCTCCAAACTGGCCGGCCCTACGGTCATACAGATGTTAATTAAGAAAAAAAACCAACTGACCCGCATGGCGTGCGCGAGCGGGTCGTGCTTGGGGCGCGCGCGGCTGAACAGGCAGGCGGCGGGCGCGTAGCTCCAGCGCCGCGCGCGCAGCACCCGCTGGCCGCGCGCGCCGCTCACCCAGCGCAGCCGCACCGGCGGCGCCGCGCACGAGTCCGAGCACGCCGCCGCGCACAGCCGCAGGTAGTACCTACAACACACAGTCGGGGATTATCTTGACACATTCACCGCCAACTACAGTCAAGTGGAAAGATACGAGGGCCGTTCCGAAAGTGTGTCGACATTTATTGAAATATATTTATATTGTTGATGGATATTTAAGGCAAATTCCAATATAAACATTGTGTCCAAAAATCATAGATGTAAATCACTTCGTTTATTGTTTACGATTTTTTTAACACTAGACGTGTTAACGCTTTGAAAAATATGCAAGCGACGTATTCCTGGGCTAGATTTTTGCTATAATTAATAATATGGTCTCAAAAATAGTAACCTTTTCATTTTTTCCAATATAAATATTACAAAACGTGTAGTATATCAGTCCTATTTTAAGCCATACATTTCCTTCAACATTCTATATTAGAATATTGAGTAAACAAGCCTTGAAGAAATGTCTAAATTAGAGTCTCCAGGAAAATTCAGTGACTTTCAATGAAAACATTTTGTGCAGTACTATATTTGGGCATAGAGTAAAACAAGCTGCTTAAATATATTAAAAATACTGACGATTCCATCACGGGCAATATCATCAGAATCAGACGACCCCTTTAGATTTGACACAGGTTTTGAATACCAAAAAGCTGATGATTTCACCAAAAATTCAAATTTCATAGAAAACGACTTCTCTATGAAAATTAAATATAAAAAAAACATTATTTTTTTACTAATATTTTTGACAAAACCTGGTAATAAAATTTGCTTTATGAATGTATCAACAATATTAATATATTTCAATAAATGTCGACACAGCTAGAAACTTTCGGAACGGCCCTCGTATGTATAGAAATAATCGTGTCATAAATATGTTACGAAGTCCTTATTTCACTGAAAATTGGAAATTGGAATGCACCTTGCATTGGGATATATTTTTGAGATGTTGCGTTCTTCCATGTTTAGGGTTGACTGTACCCGGCTATTCTATGATGTTATTCCCACGCCGCGTTACCCAATTGTAGTGTACTATCAGACCATTGGAACCTTGACCCACCATAGAACTGTGTCACAGAGACGTTATGATTCAAGTCATAAGAAGTGTCAAACAAATTGTTTTATAATGTCACTGTGACACCGTTCTATGGTGGGTCAGGGTTCCATTGGGCTGATAGTACTATAGCACTATTTGCCGTGTTGGAAATTTGTTTCGTCTGGCAGTGAATGTGTGAACGAAATGAAACGCATACATTTTGTTTTATACTAAAATTATTCTGAAAAATACCCCTTTCAACTGCAAAAACCGTGTTTAATCAAACCAAATGCATTAGGACAAATAAGGATTATGAGACTCTGTATAGACCCTAAATAAATAAATATATAGTCCCAAACAAAATAAAAGAAAGAAATAAATACAAATAGTATGCATACAAAATACTTGTAGAATGACGTATTGTATATGTATAGCAACAATAACTACCGGTGCACACGTTCCCAGGGTGTTCTTCAAGGAGAAGTAGGTACTTTCCAAACGCAAGCTTCACTTCAATACCGAATAGTTTAGGCATTTCATGTAAATAACGAAACACAAAAACAGCAACTAACAATTGCCTTACCAAATGTAAGTAAAAAGTATATACGTAATTTTGTTTTTTTTTAATGCGACTATGGTTTATCGTTAAAATAACTTAAATAAATTAAATAAAATGTATCAGTCGGTTATGTTATAATCCCCCTGCTTTTTATATAACCTTAGGTTAACGTCAGCTACGCCGTATGCCCCCTATGTGGCGCATTAATTTCTTATCTTTCTAATCAACAGTCGTAATCAAACTCATTAAAGGTATATAATATCAAGCACCAATAAATGCAATTAACATTTAATTACATCGTCATTAGTGAATCACTTGATCATGGTTATCCAAGGAACGCGTCATGCAAATATTGAGGTTGTTTTATTTCCTGCACAACATTAACTAACATATTAAATTTGACACCAATTAACTAATATTGAAATAGGTGTAAGGTGTTAATTTTTGTATAAAGCAAAAATTACTTAATTACTTTCGCATCGGTTTTAAAATATTGCAGATTGATCAACTCAATATTGCGCGCGGCGGCCGCGAAGCTAGCTAGAGTGCATTGTAAATATACCGCTTTGATTTGTGTGGCAGAGAAGCAACAGTGACATCCGGGCGGTATACAATACAAATCACATTCGCATATTTACAATCCAAGTAAAATTCTAATTCTGACTATTTTTTGTCGAGTTATAATTAACTTGCAATAGATTAAATTTAATAGATAAAATCCATGATACAACGGCGAAACTTATTATCAGAGTCAAACAGTGTTAAGAAAGCACCCCGGTTTGGGGATAAGACAGCCGGTGAAATCACTAGCATAGAGGCATTCCATCTTAGTCCTCAGGGTTGGCAACGCATTTGCAGTCTTAGGATTGCATTGCAGTCTTGTGAATGCGAATGTATATGGGTCACAGTTTCCACTTACCATCAGGTGGCCTGTGTGCTCGTTTGTCTTCTGAATGCCATAAAAAAAAAAGACTTTTTTTATGCTAGAGGGGCAAACGAGCTATCAGATCACTTGATGTGAAGTGATTATCGCTGCCCATGGACACCTGCAACACCAGGAGAGGTATTGCAGCTGCGTTGCCGGCCTTTCAGAAAAGAGTATGCTCGTCTTGTGAAGGTCCCCAACTCCCCAAGTCGTAGCGGTCCGGAAATACCGCCGCAGTAAGCTGATTCTATAAACCTGTCGTGCGCGGCAAAAAGTTTCGTTTAAAACGCACAGTGGTAGACTGAAAAAAAACCACGTCGAATATGGTCCACATGTTGAGGAGCAAATATACACAGATGCACAAGATATTGCAAACAGCCTTCTGCGTTAGGGGTTGAAAATAAACAATAAAATCGCTCAGCAACCTGATCATCAACTCACCCACACAGCCAGTTTCCAATCTTCGGCATATGGTCTTTGAACACCAACGCGGCGGTCACATAGGTCTCGGCTAGCAGTTCCCGGTTCCCAGCCACCTCGGCTAGGTTCACAGCTTGGATGGCCAGGAGAATGCGCTCGCTGCGTCCAGGGTGGGGAGAGAGCAGTTCCAGCTGAGCCAGGCGGTGGGAGACCGTTGATACTTCGGCGGACCATTGTTGTGTCGCTCGTCTAGCGGGGCTGTAAGTAGTGTAGTGGTTTTAATGTCTGGGTTGACTTAATAATTTAGTAGAGTTCAATATCAGCCAATTGTTATACATTTTTGAACAATTAAAAAAAAACTCGCTCACCTGTCGCTGAACAGATCCCCAGCTCGGTGCGCTAGGAAGGCTCCGAGCGGCGTCCTCTGCAGCAAGTGTCGTAGTATAGCAGCCACGAGCGCCGCCAGTTTGGCGTGGCCCTGCCCGCCCGCTTGCACGCTCTTGCCGCACGTGGCCAGCGAGCGGTGCAGCTCCAGCCGTGCGTTGGATATGTCACCCTGGAGTGAGAAAACGGGTCGGGTTACGACGTTGCTAAGTTTATAGATATAATGATAGTCTCTCTAGTTGAAAGAGTATCACAAGTATAAACTCGACTCACTCGACGTCACTCTTTCAACTCGTGATGCAAAAAGAGAGGTGCTATAAGTTTAACGTGCGGATCTGTACATACAAACATAGGTACGGTAAAAAACGCCTGTTTCCCAGAAGGGCAGGCAGAGACCACTTCTTACCACCTGCTACGATCCTGACAAATCTCTTTCGCTTCTTCCACATTCATACCTCGAGTGATGCACGCACGTCGGTTTCGGGTACTTGAGATTCGGCCCTTTTCCAGTATTACTCCAGTTTGTTTCGAAAAAGTACGCCTAGGGCGGCCCCTTCCTACCTTTGCACTCACTTTCGCTCTGTACATCTCTTTCGTCAATCATCTTTCATCCATCCTTTCCAAATTATCTTCTTTCCACCTTCTGTCCACATTTCTCCCGGATCTGTGTATCTATGTGTCTGTGTGTCCGTGTGTTGCACCGTATGGACACTGATGGACCAATTCGGACACGGTTTTTTAAACTAGACAGCTAGTTTAAACGGGTGGTTCTTAGCTTGGACCGATTCAGAAATATCAGTTTTGAAAGTAGGGTTTGCCATCGAGGGTTTTTATATACTTATTTAATACATACATACATACATACCGTCACGCCTCCATTTCCAGAATGGGGTACGCAGAGCTACAGAATTATCAACAAGTCTAAAAACTTGTTGTTAATTCTGTAATCACATTTAATAGTTTTAGATAGCAAAATGCACACAAAGTTTTGGATGCAATTTTGCATGGAGAAGGTCGTGTACATATGCAATTCCATGCTCTCGCTAATTCATCTATAATACGACTTGCACTCACAGTTACACATAAGATTAACTTTTTTTCAAAGAGTTGTTGAGATAATGTCTTTGTTTGAGTACCTACTTAATCGATCTTTATTATTACACTGTCAAAGGTTTCCTTAGATTTGTCCTAGTATGAAATGCGTCCAGGGTAGAACCCAGACTTTCGCGTTTAATGTGTCAGATAGACAATCGTCTTCCTGGGGAAATCCCAATTTACCATTAATTTGCTTTGACTATTTTTTCTAAATTTTTAATGATCCCTTTATCACCAGATATGAAGATATCATATATAAGTATATCAGTGTTGGATGTTGCCCCATTTCACAGGGCATGACGCATCAGTTAATGTGAACAGCATTTTGAATATTTGCTGTTATTGATTAATTGATCGACTTACCTTCATAATAAAATTATCAGCCTGCCGTTTATGTTGATAAAAAAGTCCAGCTTCTTTCGATTGTGACTTAGGTACAGAGTCTCCATAAACAAGAAGTTTGACAAGACAGCCTCCAAGTAGCACAAAGTTTATCAGGTAAATGAAAAACAGGTTGAATAGCCATGCTCCCCAAGACACCCCACTGTTACCTGAAAATAAAAACATGAATTTAGTTGACACATCACAATAAGTATGCATCAATATAGATAGACAAGACATGCTTGCATCAATGTACATCGGCGAACTTATCCCATATGGGACCTCATCTAGTAAACTTTGGAGTAGAATAAACAAGGACATTGCACAAGGACAGACCAATTAACAAAATAACAAATAAATAACATCAGAGAAATAGAATAAAAAAACATTTTATTTAACTAAAATCAAACTTTGTACAGTTCTGTTGCTCTTAGAAAGTCTTGGGTTTTGGTAAAGTCGGTTGGATCAGCATATGAATGTATGAGACTGAGTAAGAGATAAATACGGAGGTTGTTTTATGAGCTAGCTAACATTACACCATACAAAACACATTACTAACGTTTTGGAAGGTTTTAGACGTTGAGGAAGGCTAGAAACTTCCCTGCTACACATACCTATTCCCTTCTAATGTCTGCCACACAAATTGGTCACACTGCATCAACGTACCAAGATTTGCTAACAAGGGATAAGTTTGCCTTAGTTTTTTTTTCCTCTTCTTTGTTTTTGTTTCATGTTTTGTAAAATAAAGGGTTTACATACAGATGAAAGTATGTATTAATACAGAGTACATTGTACACATACAATGTATTGTACAATGTACAGCAACTTAAATGGAAAAGTCTGTGTCTGTCGAATGTAACCTCCATTCAGAATTAATCTGTTGTGATTCTCAATTGACATTACCTTACACTGGAATCTCAAGTACGTCGTCTGAAGATGAAGGGAAAATTGGTATTAGTCTAATACACTCCGTATATGATTTCTACACGATTTTATTATGAGTACACATACTCTTTTTCACTACGATCCTAGCTTGTTATCTCTCTGACAGTGAACAATAGTGAAGACTCAGAGTAAAATGACCAAGGCACAGGCAGAATTTAAACAATAGTCCCACTATATGAATAAATGAATTTGACTCACCAAAATCATCATCAGACAAAATTCTTCTCTGATCCACTCTTGCTGTAAAGTCCGCAGTTGTAGAAGTATCCAACATAAAGCGTCCAAAGAAACTGCTGAATGGGTTGAAAGCTATAAGGCCAATCATGAAAGCACACAGTGCCAAGCTGGAATGATCTCCCATTCCCATAACAATCTTGGAGTATTTTTCTTCAACCTGCAGGGAAATTTAATAAATTTATTTTAGTTCATATGCATTTTGGTATTTCTGAAATACTTTATCAGGTAGATATCAAGTGGCTTATGATAAATTGCACCACTCATCTAACAAGGGAAAACTAACATTAAGGAATCAGTTAAATTATTTGATGCAATTTAGCATGAGTAGAAGGTGCATATATAAATAATGTTTTTGTTGTAAGCACTTTGCACTTTTCTTGAAGTAAAGTTTCCACAAAATATTATGTTGCTTTAAAAATCTAGCACTGTAGAAATCAGAAGAAGCTGTAATAGTCTAGAATCGTTTTTGAAGAAGTAGAATGCAAACGGCCAATCATCTAAAAGGTGGGGTGACAATGTTTTCAGAGGGTTTTAACCGTGCAGAATGCCTGTTGTTATTCTGAAATTTGAACTGGACGTATGATATACCGGAAAAGATGCAGCCCATACAAAACTTTTTCATTCATTTAGTAAATTGTTGTTCCAGTACCCTAAAAAAAGTCTTATTGTTATGGTTTTTTGATATGTTAGTCCCTCCAGCTGTATAATATCTTTCTTCGCCATCTTGGAAAAGTTTATTCTAGTGCTAATCTTGGTACTGCAATATTGTAGAATGGAAAATTTACTAAAACTTTTGAGTTCTAAGATTTTTTCCAGGACCAGGTACAAACAAAAAGCAGGTGGTTCTCAATTTGTTGTGCTTGTAATTGTACATTATTAAAGTTACCTTGTATTCGGGTGAGGATGGTGAGTCACTGTCCATAGTATGTGGGGAATGGTAAGGAGATGAAATGTCACTGTGTGGAGGAGTGTAGGCCCCCTCTGGAATCGGGTCCTTGACCCCAGACCTTTGGCAGGCCACTTTTAGAGCCACGTTTTCTTGCTTCAGCCTGGCATTCTGATTCTGTAGGAATTTTATGTAATCTATTGTTTTCCTTAATATCGCTGATTTGTTCAACTGCAAAAAGAAAAAATAAGGTGTCATACATTACTCAATCTTGCCGCATCCTAAAATTTTCCTCAGACCGGCACTGTGAATCACTATTCTGTCCTCTTAAGCCAATAAGCAGTATCTCAAATTCAATGACCAAAGTTGATTGAATTGTGTTTTTCCTAAAAAGGTAAGGGGTGGTATTTCTTATCCTAAGTAATTTACTTAGTTGCTATCATAATACTAGAACAGAAATGTTGTATGTTAAAATGTTTTTTCCATTCTAACAATGCCTGACCAGTTAAAAACACTCTTAACCTTACACAATAAATGAAGCATATCTTAGAACAAACGCTATAAATACCTTAGCCTCTTCTCCAACAAGCATATTTTTAAGTTCCACAATCCTGTCATTAATACTGGTCCTATATCGCCTCTCAATTGCATTGTGCGCACTCCTCTTTACCTCCTTAACTATAGGAGGGCCTATGTGAGGAGCATGGCTAAGTGCTATTTTATCTCCCTCAAGCACAACAGGAATACTTGTTGCCAGAAGCGTGGGGGTAGCACTTGTTGTGAAAAATGTTTGAAGCGGCCTGTTTTCAGGACTCGCTTTTGCATTAGTTATAATGCTTTGAGTAGTTCCTGAAAAATTGTTAAAATTATATTTGTTTTCAATTGTCATTCAATATAGGTTAAAGATTAGGGCGGGTTAATGTTTTGCAACTCAATGACTTAGTTTAAAGCACCTTTTGACTTAATTATTACCTTTTTAATGTTAGAATTAGTCGAAATTTTAATCCAACTTACTTGTACCTTGTACCGGAGCAGTTGTGTACAACAAAGTTTGTGTTTCTGGATTGATAATATTCGACTGAAAGATTACTGGAGAAAAATTTGCATCAGAGGTTTTTATGATAACAGGGGTCATACCCTTGGCATTACTTTGTATCAGCAGAGGCTGGTTCTGCTGTTGAATTTTATTAGGCGGAACTTGTGTTACTGGCAACTGCTGCAGACTGCCAGGGGCTAGATTTAGGTACACGGGACTTTGGACTACTTGCTGCACTATCATGGGGGTTGGGGCGGCCGGCTGCGGTAAGTTCGGAGGCAATCCTTCTCCATGACGCAACTTATACCCCTCTTCCCTGCCATACACGCCTCTAACGGGACTACTCTTCAATTGTGGTGACGCTAAGGGCGTCGGCTGGGACTTCACTTTATGCGCATTCTGCGAAACTAATGGATTTCCAGTATAGCTAAAGTGCGGAGAAACTTGTGCTTGTGGCGCACTTTCATTCTTAACTTTTGTGTCTATACTCAGTAGTCCGGTATCATTTTCGCCTAAAGCCAACTCTTCCTCCAATTTTTTCATGAAAACTTCATCGCAGTTACTCAGGAAGTCTAAAATGAACGAATTAGTCATAAGTATCGATGAAAAATAGGATCAGTAAACACAAGTTTTTCACTCGCTCACCTTCAATCTCTGCAATATCGTGGACATTAAATACATCTGAATTCATAAAGGGTTCGTCTTGATCCATGTTTGTGTTTACGCATTTGCCTTACTGCATAAACAATAGTATTTTTATAGGTTTTTTGAAAAATCCAAAATTTTATTTCGCCTCGTATGTTTACTTTCTTGACATCTCCTGATTCATCTCAACCAATCAAAAGCCAAGAAATAGTCGCGCGATATTACGTCAGTAACAAGTGTTTGAGCCATGGTTTAACCGGTCTTGAATAGTTTTCCTAATAATTATGTGATAACTTATACATAAATCATACCAAAAGAAACTAAACTTATGGTTACCTTTAAAAAAAAACAATTTAATTTGATTGAATCTAACTTTGCATCAGAAGCTTATGAAAACGATTTTACTAATTATGACGATGTTCAGAGACATCTACCGGTTGCCAATAAAAATATAGATTTCTTATATAAATTCTAGGTGGCGCCACCAGTACGTGAAATAGTGAAGTGCTTTTAATGATTAACCAACGGCGACGTAAAATAAAGACTGTACACGATAAAATCTGGCCATGCATGATCTGGTGTATCTTTGCGATGAATGCATATTTTCAAGCAGTTTTTTTTTAATATGTTGTATAATTATAATACTATATAATTAAATAAAATCGTATCATAATGTATGGGTATGTGTTAGTTTTCGCCAAATATATTCTATCATACCTTTCATCTCTTGTACAGCGTTTTTTGACAATATTCACTCACTTCCTGCTTCTACGCCACAACAGTATTTATATTGTTACAAGCAGTTTTACCCACAATAGAATGTCGTCTTACGAAAAAAATACTTTTTGAAACTCATTTCTATTTGTAGTAGTCAGGAAGACTTTTTACTCCAAGCACTGAAAGTTGTTTTTGTATGGGAGGCATTTATTTGTCAAAAAGTCAAATTCGCCAAAGTTAAAAAACCTCAGAACTATCTTAATCTGAATATAATCAGGAAAGTTTTAACTATTGTGGTAAGATAATTTAATAAGGTATAATTTGGCTTGTATAATTAATAATAATAAAATGTTTTAAAACGGAGAATTTGGTAAGACTGTCAGAAGATCGTGTACAAAAAAATAAAGGTACTGTGGATTATATAAGGGTCTAAGATACAGACGCTCTTACATTTTATTATGATTGTATTTTTATTATGTAGTTTCATAACCACTGACTATTACAAAAAAGTGCTGCTTGAAAATTAGCATTCATTAAAAAAATACACCAGATCATGCATGGCCAGATTTTATCGTGTACAGTCTTTAAAGGAGATACACACACACTTTTTTTTTAGCAAGTTGAGTACGTATTTATTATAGAAGCTGACTAAAGGTCCGTAAGTGGTTGCAATAATTGGATCACAGAGAAAATGGCGTGGAGAATGGAAGAGTGAAATCGATGGAAATCTTCAAAAAATTAACTGTACAAACAAGCCAATACACTAAGAATTTGTAATCCAAAAGTATCTGCAAAGTGTATCTAACTGGTGCATAAGCCGGTAGGGATGACCAACGGAACTCATTAATTAAATTATTTCACAGGCAGCGTCGCTACAATAAATAGCGATGAGCTTTTTTTTATTGATTGTACCTAAGGTTTTCAAACAAATCTTGCTCATCTAACACCGCATCTACTCATCCCTGAGATCTCCAATAACAACAAACTTTTGATTTACCTACAGGTTTTCTCCACAAGTAGACCACACTTTTACAATGCTGGCGTAATGACGTGGACAAGATATAATACCTTCTTAACGAGGAATATCCCACTGCTGGACAAAGGCCTCCGTCCCACTTTTCCACGTATCTACCATCTCGTTTATGGGCAATCTCCCGCCAATCTTGCCGAAAGGCGTCAAGCTCATCTCGTCATCTGCTGCGGTATTAGTATTATATTATCTTTAGCTGTGGTCTGCCACGTCGCCGTATTCGATCTTGTAGGACCCAGTTTGAGGTTATTTTTGCCCAAAGGTTATCAGTCATGCGGCAGACACGCCTGGCCCAGTTCTATACGAGGGTGGCAGCTGTTAAGGCTCCATCAGAAATTTGTAATGAGTAGGTACCTATATAATATAACACTTCCCTACTCAGTTTCACAAAACACCTTCATTATAATTTTACAATTAGGAGCTTTGTTTTTGTAAATATTACTTAAGTAAAATTCTGATGCGTTGATGTTTTTGTAGTATACAAAACCGAGCAAGAGCATGTCGGAGCATTCATACGTTTAAAACATTTTCTGATTTTTATTAGGTACGTGTAGTTTTAGCTGTGTTTGGACTTATGTCCCCGTTCGCTTATGCGAAAATTACACTTTTCGAGTTTAATATTTCCTAAATGATTCCTGATGTTATGATTATTATGTCACAGTGATGTTATAATCAATAAACGATGTCTGATAATTTCACTGTGACACAGTTCTAAGGTACGTAAGGTGGATGGGACCTGCATGAGTAATGTTTTTTTTCCGATTATATTTACAACTTTAATTTAAATGTAGGTATTACCATGCCAAATTACAGCTTTATAGTACCTAAAAACAAAAAAAACTAATAAAACTGCAGACAGACATGGCGAAACTATAAGGGTTCTCTGTTGACTACGGAACCCTAAACATCTAATAGCCAAACAGTATGTTCAAAATGAAAATGTAGTCATTTTAAGATTAATCTTCTAGCTAGTAGGTAATCATTAATCATGCTTCTGCATACTTATTTAAATTTGGCAATTGAAAGCCAACTAAAACAACTAAAGTTGACGCGGCAAAGGGGCTTTTATTCAATCGTTACTGGATTCGACTAATCACCACTTTTCAGACTTATAATGATAATCGGGTTCTTCTTGCATCTCGGTTCACGCGGGAGCAAAACAGCAAAAGAAGAAGTTTTCGGTTAAGTTCTGAGGCCTCGCTCCAAAAATCGAAGTTCGCAGCGTTACATTGTAACGTCTCCCTCACTCGTGCTATGTACTAATAACGTGTAAAAGGGACCGGACTTTGACACCCTGTGACACCTTCTGATACAACTTGGTTTGTATTTCATGGAAGCTTCAACCTGAGTCCAAGATCAGGCTCACGTTGATTGAGCGTCAATGTATTACTTAGGCAAGGATTTCAGGATCCAGGTTTGTTTCATTTCACAGAATTTTATAAATTGTGACATGATTAAAAAAGGTAAGTTAGTTCTTAAGGATTGGTAAATAAATAAATAAATTGTTTGTTGACATATTAAACGTTTATTTTATATTTATAACATTATATTATCTGTAAATATAGAGTTCTTACTTAAATAATGAAGTTACGAGATAAACAAACTCGATCTAATATACATAATGTAATGTAGATACATATTCAACTACGTGTAAAGTACCTAGAAGATACCTAATTTTGCATTCACAACTAAAATGTACCTATTTCTAAATAACATCATAACTAAACATTAATAATAAGGATAGTATAGGCACAAAGGTCGGTTTAATATAAGTAATTTTACTGTTAATAAGATAACATCTGGTTTGAACAAAACAAAACTATGAGGTAAAGTTGAGTACGGCAGCAGCCTTGTGGTTTATCCTGCTGCCGTCGTTTACGATAACAACTGTTGGTCAATCCGGGCGCAAAACAATTGCAAGTGGCTTTTTTAATGCATTGATTTAAGCACTTGAAATAAGTTTCAAATGCGTGAAGCTCTATTGAGTTTTGAACTCTCAGAGTGTCCGATAAAATGTCCCGGGGGTCAACCAAAGCAACTTAACAGAGCACAAAGTGCGCCTACTGGAATGTCCTAACACACCTTACAGATACAACAAACAAAGGCACAACACCGTGAGAGCAGCAGGCTCAAGCACTACGTGATCCGACTTACAATAGGTACGTATGCAAACACTAAGGTAGATATTTAGGTAGTACGAATCTATGGCATTTCAAACTAGACTAAATTAACAAATCAGTCTTCCAATTAAAATAAGTAAAGTGTAATAATTAACTTAATTATATGACAAATTAACGTATCATATTTATACTTTATTTTATAAAAATAACATAATTGTTTTGGGACTGTAAGTCTTAATTTGATATAGTTCTTTCCTGGTACGTGTGTGAATGTACACGTAAAATTTGCTACATTACTAAAATCCAAATACTTAGGTGCTTACAACTGTGGTAGAAACATATAGGTACATCGCGACAAAGACTCAGTTTTGCAATATTTGAAAACAATGTTTTTTTAGTTATTTTTTTATTAGAAAAATACGACATTGAGCATTCTTATAATAAATCGACTATCTAATAAGAACGACTGTGCTAGTGCAAGGTAATTATTACTAATTGATCAGTGAGCACACCTCTAAAATTATCAACAATGAACATTTATGGCAATTGACAAGCAAAATAATTAATCTACCCGTAACATAGGACTTTAGTATTTAGTAGTAAATAGATAACGTACATCGCTATTTGCGGTGACAAGCGTCACGCGCCGCGCCCGCGCCGCGCGCCTCTCGGAGCGCAGCCGGCGCGGGCGCGGCGCGGCGGACTAGAGTTGGGCTGCAGCGAGCGTGAGGTAGTGGTGGCGTTTCAGTCTATAAACATCACAGTCGCGGACAACTAAATTGCACAATAACTCGTCTAGGCGGTCCCGCCCCAAGCGCAGCGCCGGACAGCCAGCGCTGCCTTCCTGCCCTTCGGCCAAATACGGTTACCGATCCAACTAAGAACAACCATTACTAATTCAAAATTTAAAGCTAACCTAGATTCCTATTCGATTAACAAAGTCATAAATGTTATAAAATATAAAAAACTAAAGAAGAGAATAAACAAAAATAAAATCACAAAAAAGAAACGCCTCCCGACGAACGGAAATTTTATTTCGCTATCGGAATATGACGAAAGAAATAAATAGAGAAGAGAGGTAGTGTGAAATTGGCCGCGGGGCCCATTGCAATCGCCCGGCCGGAGCTCCCGGTCAGCGTGGCGGGCGCGCGCGTCGCGTCCTACCATAGCCTACCAAATAAGTGCCTTATTTCTACCTTGTACACCTAATTCAGTCTTTTACCAAGTGTCCGCTTCTCATCTGACTCTCAATCTCGATCACTGCTGCAATCCAATGCGAAGTGTCGAGGTGGCATAATGACGCCGGACGGCGGGTCTACGTCGCGGCGGCGGGACACTGAGAGGTCCTCCACATGGTCGTCGTCGGGGAGCGGGGACCGCGGCGAGAGTGGCTCGTGCTTAGGTGGCGTGCGCGGAGCCAAGGCAGCGTGGGCGGCGGCGGCCAGAGCCATGGCGTGGAGGGCCTCGCGCCCGCCATCCCGGGTCGCCCCTTCTAGAGCTTGCTGCAGGAACGATGGGTCAATCAGGGGGGTCGCCGGCGACCCTTCCTCTCCACCTCCCGTGCCGCTTAGCCCGTAAGGAAATGCGGCGCCATTCGATTCACGTTTGACACCGCGACTCATAGGTCGACTTGTAGTAATACCAAGTTTTTTTTTATCGTACAGTGTACGTGAGGGCACGCCGTATTTTCGTGACGCTTGCAGAGCGCTCATTCCATTTCTAACACACTCGATTGCAGACATAATATCAGACCTAGTGTATTGTTTGTATCTTTTCCATTCTGGTTTTTGTTGAGGAGGGACGTAAGGTGCCAAACCGGACCTGACGTCTTGTTGAAAATTTGTAGGCGGGGGAGAAGGGTGGAACGAACGCGGGTGTTCTTCGTCAAAGGAGCGCTCAGTATACGGAGAGTGTGCATCTTCTGATCGGTCTGACCTATTGTAGTGCGGGGATGAGGCACGAGAAGATAATCTGCGAGGGCGATAATCGAAGGGGCGTTGTGGACTGGGAGCTCGCTCCG